>JBAMMX010000005.1:2102500-2255000 GCA_037126225.1 Dillenia turbinata
GAGAAGTCGGATGTTTTCATCGTAGCTACCACATCAAGCTACATTCCAAAGGCTCGTGTCTATCCAAAACCCACCTGCAAATGTTTTTTTTTCCCTTCTTGATGTGAACACGGGTCAAGAAAATTTATAAAGAGTATCTGTACTCTAACCAGGAAAGGAATAGTAATTAACTAAAGCTTTCTTGGGCAAACCAGTAGAGATATCAAAACCATAACAACTTTTTGACATCCTTCTCACAACGATGAAGCGAGACATATTAAAACTAAAACCGATCAAGTTTTCTTTCCCACCATCCCATACAATGATTTCTTCAGTTATTCCATGGAAATTAGAACAAGAGGAAAAATGAACAGATAATAAAAACATTTTCATTTCAATGAAAATTTGTTAACTTGATGATAAGAGTATACACATCGAATATATGATATCCAAGCGTTGCCCATCTATAATATGGCGCGACTCTCAATTAGTCAATTGCTAAATAACAAAAAGAGAGATTGCAGTACTTCTAGATTGTTCTTAAAGGACCACATTTGCAATTGATTCTCCAATAAGTCAGCAATAGATTAAAAGGGCATACGAGCTGACTGGCGCACCTCAAGAGAACATATTGAGTCATTAGGCTTCTTCATCATGATATGCACCTGAATAGTTGCATCTGTGGTTTAAGCCTTTAAAAATGTTCATGGACCTGGACAACAAGGCCTTTTTTCTTCAATCAATTGTATCACCACTCTAGAAAGGGCCCTTGGATATTTAAGGTCAAAATTGTAACAAAATTTTCATACCCTGCATAAAATACAACAAACTGAAACTAGATATAGATTAGCATCCAATCTAACCATATCAAACTAATTTATGGAAACGTTTTAAACCAAAATCCCTACTTTAGAGAAACAAGCAGGTTCACCAATGACCATTAAAGGAAATTTCCAATCTCTGTTATAGCACAGAAGGAAGCTTATGTCTTGTTTGGGAAAGTGGATTCAGGTCCTATGAATTTGGATTTGAGGTGCCAAATTCAAATCTCTTGTTTGGATAATTTTAAGAGGGATTTGGATCTAAACCCTTACCCTGCCCAAATTACAGTACAAATCATGCCAAATGAGGTGTCATTGAAATCGAACATTAAATACTTTAAACATTTAAATACTAAAAATCACACAATCAAGTTATAATCACTATAATTGCACATTATAAATTACTATCACCCTCAAGACCCCTCTCTCTTAATTTTTTTTTTTTTTTTAAAAAAAAATCAATTCTTTGAATCTCTCTCTCTGTCTCTCTCTCTCTCACACACACACAAAATGATTCAACTTCTCAATTTCTCTCTCACTTCCTTTCCAAAGATATTATTTAACTTTTTTAATATATTCAAATTTCCAATCCCTCTCTTTGAGGGCGAATTTTGGCGTAATGGTGGAGTTGCTCTTTTGGTGACCTCGAGGCCACGGGTTTAAGGCGTAAAAACAGTCTCTTTGCAAGAATGCAAAGGGAAGACTCGTACATATACGCCCACCATTTCCCTATCCCGCACTAAGCCGAGGAACACTTTGTGCACCAGGTGAGCCATTTTTTTAATCTCTCTCTTTCTATCAATAATCAAATTTTTAACTCTATCACACTCTAAACCTCTCTTTCTTACCATCTCTAAAGAAAATTCAGCTCTCTCCAAATATTCAACATTACTTGGTGTGGATGTTTTAGTTGCAAAAAATTATTATTCAAAATACAAATGTATTTGGATTACAATAATTTCAAATCTCAAGTTGCCATAATATATCCAAACAGGCAATCTCAAATTCAAGTATTTCAAATCATTGCATTTGAAATTTTCATATTTGAAATCTATATGTAAATCCATATTGAAATTGCCAAACGCAACCCTACAGTATTCTCGAATGGCAGTTCAATATCTGGAATTATAAGCAAGCTACTTAATGATACAATTGTGAAATGATAGTGCAAAAGGTGCAAATAGATGAAATGTAATACTTCATATGATCAAAAGAAAACCAAAGAGCTTCACAATGCTTGGCATAGCCCTAAAGCGAGGAGGAAAAAACCATAATTAGCATGAAAAAAAAGAATAGTGTAAACATTACCCTGGAAGGAGGATAGAACATTTATATGACTAGCAGTATTCAAAATTCTTCACCGATCCTCTGCTTCTTTAACTTCTTTATACTATTGTCAAGAAGCACAGCTCCCTCATCAACTGCCAAATCACCATGCAACAATACGTCTTCTCTTTCATCCCTTTCCTCATGCTTCTTGTTGTGCCTAATATACAGTATCACAAACAACATTACACATCAAACAATGGTAAATACTACTTTTTCTTTGAGGATATGAAACAGAATTTCCTTCAAAGATCAGTTCAAGGTGCAAACCAGACCTGCTAGATTGTGAATCATCTTTGAGGTATTTCTCTAACCAGCGGATGCTTCCTGTGTGGGCTGGAATCAAGGATCCCGAGAAGTGGAGGATTTCCTCATCAAAACTACAGATATAAATACATAAAAACTTATCAGATCCTTATAGGGTAAGGGAGATAAAAGGAGCAAATGCATCACTGATAGAGGCAAGGAAGGGGAGATGCATGACTTCCAGAGACAACCAGGATGATGGCCTATGCAACCAGCACTTCCTCCACAACCAAGAAGTTAAGACTTACGACTATTCATAAACACCATTTTTACTTGTACCCCACTTGTATAAAGAGTTTACACATGGGTGATGGGGAATTTTTATTGTCCTACTATCTCATCTTATAGAGCTTGCACCATAAATACACCACATTCATTACCATGACAAGTGGATTTATCATTCGTCCTTCGTTGTCAGGATTTCTGTCCTGATTACAGTTGCAGTGATGCCAAAAGCTATATAACTAAGCTTAGAACTCTCCCTGATAATTTGAATTTTTATTGTACCTTTTATCTCTACAAATTTCTATTTATGAATCCAACTAATCTAATCACTAAAATTAGCAATTGCAAATAAAATGCTTTTGTTTTCAGACTTAACAGCTAAAATAGTTTTCACCATGATTTTGACTTTGTGGGAAAAGTAGAAAGAGTATAGGCTCCTACTACACTGCAGTTTGCGATGCTTCCTGATAGTCATTCATTGTAAATTTATCATTTTGATACCAATGGCATGCAATCATATGCTTCACACTAGAAGAATAGTGTATGGTAAGCTGTGCCAAATATAGCTTGAAGGGATCAACAGAACAAGCAAGATGAATAGAATCCTTACCTCTTTACTTGGAAACGAATAGTGGTTCCAACCTTTATTACATGCCGCTTCTGAGATGTACTGGCAAATACTTCCTCACCATGCTTCTACAAGCACCAAGAAAAGGAAGAAAATAAATCCATACCATTTCATCGATGCCCCAAACATGAACAAACCACAAAGACAAGCAAGAGTTGGATGCTTACAATTTTGTATATGAATTCTTCACGGATATCATTATCGATTATGATAGCAGAAGAAAATCCAAGTACAACAACATGAATGGATTCCCTGGCAACTTTTACCACCTTTCCCTCTGTAAGTAAAAACCATAATAACACTTAACAAGCATATTAAAAATACAAGAACCTCAATAAACCTTAAACAGAAATATTCTACACTACATCACCTTGGGAGCATCTAGTCATTCCCAAGTATAAGCTATATTATCAAACGTTCTAAATAATCCTGGACGAGGATGATTACCTACAAGCATGCCAGGTTTAGGAGCAAATATTAATAGCTTAGCTTTAAGTCTGACACCAATATAAGGATCAACTCCAGGAAGGATCTTTGCAGTTTCACTTGGAATATCAAATTGATAAGCCAATACAACCCCTTCAAAAATTTCATTGTACCTGCTCAAAGGAATTAATGAGAACCACAACCGTAGTATAAATCCTCCATATAATTCTCAAACAAAAGGCCACCAAACGCATTTAAATTACAAATAATAATTAAAAATATCAACGCAATTAAGAAAAATAGCAAGATTTCAACATCAGGAATCCTCGTATCTATGCCAATGAAATATTCATAAGAGAGAGAGAGAGAGAGACAGAGAGAAGGAGAGGGAGACTGACTGAAAGAGAAGAGAATTGAGTTCGCGATGAACGGCTACAGAAACCTTGTTGGCGTTTGAAGGGTGGACATATATCACCATATTCGCATCAGAAACCTTCAAACCCTCCATTTTGCTTTCTCTTCACCTTCAACCCTCAACTGCGTACAAACTAAAAATTAGGGTTTCTCTTCTGCAAAACCCTCACGAAGCCGCCAAATAGCTCTTGACTCGAGCTTCTCCTCAATGGGCCGGGTTAGTTTTGTTCGGATTGTCGATTCCAAGCCCGATCCCGATGCTTAAGTTTGTTTCTCAGCCCGGTTTTTAACGGCTTCGAAACCGAAATAGAACGATGAAACCCCACAAATCAACATGCGTGGGCCGCTGAAGCCCGTCTCTTGTTCCTCAATGTAATATAAGCTCTCCAAATTTGGGCCCAAACGGGCCCACTTTAACTTCCGAATCGGGCCATGAGCCCATACTAGGAATTGTGATGGGCCAACCCAAAACAAGTTTGCTCTATCTTGGTAACTAACCATAGGTTTTTCTTTCCCCCAAGAAAATGGGAAAAAGAATATAGGGTGTCTATCGAATGAACAGAGCATGGGCCGCTGCCTAGCGCTGCATTCTGTGGGGCTTGGGCCTACCTTTTTGAGCTTGAATTTTAAATTCACTCGGCCTTAAGCCCAGTTCATAAACTTGACATTCCAGCTGAACCTCAACCTAATTTTTATAGGTTAATATTCTCCATCTTTTTCTCTTTTTTGGTTATACGGGGTTGGAGAAAGGATTGTGACGACTGAGTTATCCCCGTGACGTGGCCTATTGTGACCATGCTTAGATCTAGTGATCTGGATCTTCATATTCTGGTAGCAACAATTCTGTCTAGGAAACCCAGTCATACATGTCATACGTATGCTTGTTTCTATGTAATTTCTTACGTGATAATCGATGGGCTATTACCATTTCAAGAAACATCTCAAATAGAGGAACTGTGATATTAAAGGAGGAATTTCTGTGGGAGGGGGGAGGGGTGTTGGATTTTAGTGCAACTTTGCGTCAATCAATTGCAATGCAAAGAGAGAAAGTCCCTTCTTTTATCTCTCCCACCCATACCGAGAAAGCCTCTAAAGCAGCCTTAAATCTCGGACCTCAGGCGATGAGATGACCACACAAGAGTCCACTAAACTAAAAAATACTCTCTCTCTCTCTCTCTCTCTCTCTCTCTCTCTTCAGGAGATTCTGAAGCATATGTCTCCTTACATCCATACAAAGCAAGTCTTGTTTGCAGGGTTCCCCACCTCGCACCCAACCCACGCCTTTCTTTGTTGTTTTCCCACCCTCAATTCCTTCCGTTCCCGTACTATCTTCTTGAGAGTGGACCCCTCATCCCCATTTTCGAATATATACTTGATTTCAAGTATTTATGCACTTTGTTTCACAATAATAAATAGTAATAATCACCATTATAATCTCAATCATTTGATTGTTCTATTGCTTTTGCCCAGTCTTAATTTGTCTAAATTCATCTCGTAATATATTTTAAATCAAAAATTTTAAGTAAAAAATGTAAGATTGTACCAATAACAATTAAAATTTTAAATATAATTAAATAAATATTGTTTCTTGAATTAAATCTAATTTTAACCTTTTGAGCTACGAAGATTCTTTTCATATTAGGTTATTATCACTATGGCATCATCAACATCCTGGTCATATGGGTGCTCTTTTTTTGCAACTTGTGTGGACCCAACTCCTCGCATGGACTGCGTGAGCACCTCCTCTTATTTTACATGATTAGGGCAGTCTATAAAGTTTTGGGCTTTTGTCCTAAAAATAAATAAATATAGGCCTTTTGATCTAAGTGCGAGCACTGTTCTTTTCAAGCAAAGACAACTTTTCTTTCCTTTACCATGAAAACTAAAAAATAATAAAATAACAAAACATAAAATCTGGATTGTATGGTACGCACTGATTTTGTGGGAAAAAAATGTAAAATTAAGATGGGTATAAATTAAACATTGGTAAATAGTAGATCTAAATCCAACCAATCTCAGCTTTGCTTTGTCTACAATTATGCCCAAAGACAGCCCTAAACAGGGATTTCAAATTAGCTTATTGTAATTGTCATCAGTGAACTCATAATCCGGCAGTCCTGTCATGTTTCCTTAATCCCGCTTAGGTTTTTTCATATTAAACAAAAGCAAAACCCAGAATGCTTCTAAAGTATTAGTCTTAGGCTTGTTCTCATCTTTCATAATCTCCATGTTGTGCTACACACCGAGCAAGGTTTAGATGAACCCAAGGCCGCCACGCCACACTCTAAATCTAGTCAGTATGAGCTTAAGACATTCGAAACATGAAAGAGTCCGATTGATTTCGATAGTCCAAAATATATATATTTATTGTTGTGGTAGTTAGGAATCCAACAATGAAGAATATTATCATTCGGCTGCTCTTTTATTCTTTTTTTTTTTAATCACCTAAGTTTTAGCTTGCCTTGGAAAACCTAAATTTCATCGACGTGCTTAAAGATATTTCTCATATAAAGGACGTACCACCACGTAAAATATCATAATTTTGTAGCCAAGGTGGTAAATCAGTAAGTATTACTATTTATAAGAGATCTTCAATTTTGTTCTGGTTGGTGTTATATTTATTTTTTTATTGGTAAGATATATTTTGGTGCGAAGCATTTCGATGTTCTGTTTCAGAATTCTCTACATATTAAAAAATATATATAAATTTAAATATGACTTCAATTATCATGAATTGTAGTTAAATATAAGAACAAATTCATTTCAAATTATACAATATAAATACAACATCAAGCAAATTTTATTTAAAAAGAAAAGTTTCAAAACTTAAAAATATCTCCAAATGATCAAAATTCAAGAGTTAAAATTATAATTTTGTAATTATATAATGCTCAAATTCAGTAGGTTTTATAAGGGAAAAATTAATTTTATCTTTTTTTATTAAATTATAATTTTATTTCAGAAGGGTGGTAATGTAAAACAAATACAATATTTTGGTCAGTATTTGAACCAGAAATCTCTAAGAGATTGGGACACTAAGCGTAATATGTGTGTGTGTACATTTATATATATATATATATATATGTATGTATATATATGTATGTATATATATATATATATATGTATGTATGTATGTATGTATGCGCGTGTGTGTAGGATATGCATACGCGTGTAACGATATATTTTAATAGCATGGAAAGAGATAGTTTGAATGGAACAAACTCAAATTCGTCTTGGCTTGGGAAGCTTAAATATATTGTACGGCAACAGTTGTTCTTTTTCTTTTTGTGGGTGAAAATGACTAGAAACTGAGATTAGAAGAAGGAACTACCAAACCAGAACAGTCTCGATTTGATTTGATTTTCAATCATACTTTTGTTTAATCTAGTTGGGCTCAGCTCAAAATCTTTTCTCACTCACTCAAACTATATCGACACACATCAGATTAGCACAAGACCCTCAAGTCTCATAATGGTCTGTCATTAGCTAGCAGGGGGTCAAAAAAAGCCCACGGGTGGTGCCCCCGTCACAATCCATGGGCACTCCATCCACGCACACTCCACTGCACTGCAAAAACTAAAAAAGAAAATTGTGGATCCCACACATCAATATTTTCGCCCCCGGAAGAATTAGGGCCCCACCTCCATCGCTTTCGAAGCAGAGAGCACAAGCCCTGCATTTTTGGTAAGCCTTATCTTGACTTTATTTCAATGTCACTTTAAAGAAACATTTGGGTGGGACCAACTCACTAAGGGTTCATAAATTTCACTTCTCCAACTCCAATAATTGCATCCACAGTGATTCCCCATTAGAATTCGGTGCCTCTAAAGTCAAATTCTATATTGGTTCTAAATTAATAATGGAATGGAACCATATCCAATAAAAATATATAAAAATTTAATATCATATACTTATTAATTAATACCAATATATATTATGATAGTTCGATTAATATTTTTTTTACTAATTGGATAATATAATTAGAGTTGCCATTCATTTCACCCCGTGATTGATAAGCCCGAATACACTACTAGAATTGTCCGAATTATTAGTATCCCATGCTCTGTTTGGACTTTGGAATGATTAACTCACGAACTATTGTCGGAAACAATTTTAAATATTTTGGTGTATTGTTTTTATAAGAAAATAAAATTTCCGATGAATAGCTTTTTATTAATCATTTATGGAACTATATTTATTAATTAATTATTAACAAAACTATGTATTAAAAAACTTACTGATAACGTTTCATTAATCATTAATAAAAATTAAAAAGCTTTCATATTGGGGGGGTGGGGGGGGGAGGGAGGGAAAGGAAGAAAAAAAAAAAAAAGATAAAAATTAAAAATATAGATAAATATGTAAATATAAAAAATATAAGAATTATTATATAAATATTAATTATTTTATAAAAATAAAAATATATTAATTAAATAAATAATTTATTAAATATAAAAAATATAAAAATTTGTATATAAATATAAATTAATAGAGCTACAGTTTACGGTGATTATTTCATTATAAATATATAGAAAATGCCTGATTGACACGTGTAAAAGATCAACGGTGTGGGGAGTAGAAACTAGAGAGGGAGGATTTTGGGGACACCTGAGAGAGGAGGAGAAGTAGCGGCGAATTTAAGTTCCAACGAAAACCATGGAACAGCGTGCCACTCGATTTCAGAGTCCAAATCTAGGCCGTACGATCATTGCTACATAAGTTCCACCCGAGATGCATGCGCGGAGCACGTGGTCCACCATTGGAATTTTAGAAATTTGTTTCGAACTTGCAACTTCCCGTAATATTTTTGACTTCCCAATTTTGTACGTGGCCTACCTTGGCTAAGTATAAGAACGAGTATCTTAGTCTCTCATTGTTTACGAGGAAAACCGGTTGAAGCTCGCCGTTTGATGAATTTTCACTGTGGATATACATATTTTCACCGTAATAAATGACCCATTTGTATTTGTTTGACTACACAATTCACAAACTATTATATATATTTAATAAATATATTTAATACCCAAAACGATACTTTAAGAGTTTTATGGCATAGAGAAAAGTGTGTTTAAATTTAATAATATTGTGAACGAGTTATATAGATCAACTAACATATCTCTTCCTTTTATAACTCGTTTGGAAAGGAAGATTATGAGAGAAAATAAATAATTAAAAGAAAAAATTACATCTTTTCTTTTTTTTTTTTAGAATTTAAATATAATAGAAAAGAAATGATTTGGAGTGATTTGAGATTTTTTTAAATTTAAAATATTTTTTTCTCGGAAGTGAAAAAAAATGGGGGAAAAGAAAATGTTAATATTAAATATTTTTACATTTTAAAAATATCTTTCAAAAGTTTATATTAAAACTTTTTATTTCTAATAAATCTCAATTCATTTCATTTTTTTTCTTCTATGAAACTCTCAAATAAGATTAAAAAAAATTATAATTTTTTATTTTCTTTTTTCTCATAATTAATCTTTTCTTTTTTATCCAAATCTCCTAAATATATGGTTAAAGATTTTGAATTGGAGCATCTCTCGTGTGTAGAAAAAAATCCAATAATAATAGGGTTGGGGGAGAGATTGATAGCTTAGCATACCATGGTTTCTTAATTGCCGTAGCACGAATTTAAAGCTCACATCATAATTATTAGGAAAAGCAAAAGATGAAGGAGAAGTATGTGAGGGAGACATGGTCCAAAGGTTATATCATAAGCTAAAAATCAAATAAACAATTCCTAGTTACCAAAATTGAGATTACAAACATCTCTGTCTCTCTAGCTGAAGCTCAAGCTGGAGATTTGTGTAGCTGCATTTAAAATAATCGATGCCTTGGTACTCTCGAATATATAAGTTCACGAATGATTTTAGAAGTGATTTTTCACTCTAGCAATGACAATCTTAAAAATAAAATAAATAGAAATATGATAGTTAAGTTTTTTTTTGGAGGGGGGGGGGGGTGGAAGACAATAATAATGTGGGCATCAGTAAGAAGGAAGGATATGAAACCTCGTCCCTCTGGCTCTGACCCCGTACTCTAATATTGGACATCGCAAAATATAATGATGTGATCGTGAACCTCAGCAAATACACTCTCTCTCTCTCTCTATCTGCCTTCTTTTGTCGTTGTCATGTAGGAAGCATGAATTCCAAAACATGAAGCGAAATGCTAAAAAGAGTTAAAAGGATTGGCATTAACTAACGGCACCAACCAACTCAAGACGCAGATAAAACGAAGGCACGACACGTGTCACAGCGGTATGACGGTGGTGGGGGCCCTTAACCCCACGTCTTTGTCGTGAAAAACACGCGTCAAAAATTGTTCTTACATTAAAATAAAAAAGAAAAAGCAAAAGCAAGAAGGAAAAAAAGAGAGAATTCCAAATCTAAGTAAAGGCCACCCCCACCCGCCTTTCCCTAAATCCTCGAAATTCACGTGCTAATATACGCCTCCATCTGAGCCTTTTGGTATTGATTTCGTGTTATCATCGTCTTCCTTTTGCCTTTTCATTTAATCAAAAGTTAAATGCTATTAGGAAAAACGCAAGGAATAATATAAGCAATATTTTGAGGGAGAGAGAGGGAGGGAGGGAGGGAGGGAGGGAGAGAGAGCTTTTGAGATTTTGCTGATTAGTCATTGGTTTATTGCAGTTTAAAGCTGCAACGGAATCAGCCATATAGGGGAAGTGAGAGGGGGAGAGTGCGCAGGATAAGGGGCTGGTGCGCACGCTTTCCTGTTGCCACTTTGAAGCAACAATCTGAAAAACAGAACACTTCACACGAGAAAAAAAAAACAGAGCGAGAAAGAGAGAGAGAGAGAGAGGAGAGGAAACATTGGTGGGATCTTTTATAATGACCTGTTCATCGAAAGGTCGGTTTCTTTTAAGATAAAAACAATCACTTTATTTTTTCGGGAGATATAATTCCGACTTCTCCCATGCTTTGGTCCGCGTGCTTCTTCTCACTTTCTCTTTCTTATTTGTAATAGATAGAAAGTAGTGAGTAAAAAGAGAGAGAGAGAGAGACAGAAGTGAGGCCCCACTTAGATTTCAGTAACCTTTTGCAGGTATTGTTGGGGTGAATTTGGATTTATGAGGCGTGGTTTAAGTGTCCAATTCGGATTTGTTTCTTCGGAGAATATGAGATTCTCTTACTTGTCCCCTCCTATGCGCTCCTCTGTTTTCCAACCTTTCTGATTCTCCCTCATTTTGACACTTACTTGGGTGAAAAATGAAACCCCAAAACTGCCAATGGTGTTTTGGGTTTTGACGTTTTTAGATTTTTCTTCTGGGTCTGTGGGAAAGAAAAAAGCCCAAAATGGGTTTGGCATATCGTGTTTGAATAGAGGTAACTAGAAACACAGAAGGAGGAGGAAGCATGGGTTCACTAGTTGAAGAAAAGTTCAAAGCAAGTGGGATTTCGTCAGGGGCTCCAACAACTCTACTTGAGGAAATGAAGTTGCTCAAAGAAATGCACGACCAACCTGGTTTGTTTTATGCTTTCGTCATATTTTAAAGATGCTATTTTAGATTTTTCATGAGCTACAGAACATCAAACCTCCGATTTAATAAAAAGACTGCCCATTTTGTGAACTCAGTATATCTTCAGTTCTTGATTCTATCAGCGTTTGATACCATTTCACTGTCAAAATACTAAATAGAATTATGTGGGGTTTTGGGGGGTTGATTTTCAGGGTCAAGGAAGGCTATAAATTCGGAGCTATGGCATGCTTGTGCTGGACCGTTAGTTTCACTGCCTCACGTAGGAAGCCTGGTATATTACTTCCCTCAAGGTCATAGCGAGCAGGTTGGTTATTATGATTCCCTCCACTTGTGATTTGTCTCTATGTTGTTTGATGCCTTAAATTTTAGGGCAGAAAATTGTCACCCCTGATTTTTTTGTTCCTTTCTGTACGCAAACACAGATCTCAAATCTGTTTATCTAACAATTTTTATGGAAGAAATGTGTAAACTTGGGAATTTCTCTATAGCTTAGCCTCTGTCGATCTTTCAAAGTAAGAATTTTTTGTTGATTTTGTTTGTAATTAAAATGTTGGTCTCGGTGTTTATCTCCAATTTGTTGTTGGGTGTTCTGAAAAAAATTTACCCGAGAAGAGTAAGTTTTGCGAATTACGAGAGTGGTTTGATTGGAAAAGAAAAAAAGGGATTTGAAATAAATGGTATTTCGAAAAAGCTACGATATCTGTAACTGAAAATAAGACAAAGAAGGATCAGATTAAGATGGTTTGGATGGTTTGATAATGTGCAAAGATGACTTTATAAGCACTAAAAAAAGCTAGTGATAGCCTACATATTGAAGATGTCGTGTGGATACAAGTAAAAGATGACAAGCAAACTTAGGCGGGTGGTGACTAATGTTATGACCTTGAATCCCAGAAAATGGAAAAAAAAAGGGTTTTTATGTATTTGACCTCCGCTAGTTGTTGACGATTGGTTGCTTTCTCAGTGTTGCTCTAAAATCTTCTAGGGGAAAATAAAAATTATTGCCCTACTGTGTTCACAAAACATTTCTGCAGCCATGGATAACTGCTTTACTGTCTTGTCGTGTATTACAAAGGGGCCTCACTTGTTGTTAGGTAAATTTCTAAGCATTTGTTTTGCTTTAGGCTGTGTTTGATGAAGGGGATGAAACCGGGGGAAGAATAAGGGAGGCAAGGGAAGAGAGCAATTGGTATTTCCCTCCCATTGTTCGGTTGGATGAGAAGGAAGTAAGAGAAGAGAAATGTACAATGAAGGAAAAGGAAAAGGGGAGGAACTTCCTTTCTACCTCCTTTTTCCTTCTACTAAGCAAAGGATGCCCTTCCATCCTTGAACATGACCTTAATCTTTGGATGCTTTTAGTTGCCTGGTTATTAAGAACTAATGGATTGTTTTCCTGATGGAATTGAATTCGTTATTCCACTATATTTTTTCATGTGCTGCGTGTAATATTCCATTCGTCTAACTCACTGATTTATTGTTATGAATATGATGCCAAAAGATAAAAAATAAAAAATAAAAGCACATACCCATGTTAATAAGTATGCAATGCCTAAATATTAAAAATCTGGGACTAGTTTTAGTATTTAATTGTTTGCAAGTGCCATGACATGTTCTTTTAGCATATACCAAATTGTTGCTGGTGTCCGAAATATGAGATGAAAGATTCCTATACAGAATTTGAATTTTTTTCATCAATGTATAAATAATTGTCTTCTTGTTTTAACAGGTTGCTGTTTCCACTAATAGATCAGCAACATCACAGATCCCCAACTATCCAAACCTTCCATCCCAGTTGATGTGCCAAGTTCACAATGTTACACTACATGTATGTTTAGACTTCTTACAAACTTACCTTTGAAATCCACATGAGGACATGCATGCCTTTCGCATTCTATATATTCTTAATGATCTGCCATTTATCTTTTGGATAACATTTTCTGATAGGCAGACAGAGAGACAGATGAGATCTATGCTCAAATGAGCCTTCAACCAGTCAATTCTGTGAGTGTTTTGCTCAATAATTCTTTTTTTTTTTACCCTTGCCAACTGGTTCCATTTTAGCATTTCCGATATGTGAGAAGGCAGTTATCTGAGCTTTGGCTTCCATATGCTTCTTCTCAGGAAAAGGATGTATTCCCAATACCTGATTTTGGACTGAAGCCCAGTAAGCACCCGACTGAATTCTTTTGCAAAACTTTGACTGCTAGCGATACAAGCACCCATGGTGGCTTTTCAGTGCCTAGGCGAGCGGCAGAAAAACTATTTCCACCATTAGTAAGGCACTTCTTTGGTAGTTAATAATCCTTGAGAGACATCTTCTCTTGAGGGAATCATTAATCTTTTTCATTGCCATTCTTTTCTATGCTAGGATTATTCAATGCAACCTCCAAATCAGGAGCTTGTTGTCCGTGACTTGCATGATAACACCTGGAATTTTCGGCATATCTACAGAGGTGAAGGAATGATCCATCTTTTAGTTTCTTTGCAACTTCTTACAAAAAGGGTCGTGTTTATCTCTTATTGTTATTGACTTTTGTCTTTTTTACATGTAGGGCAGCCGAAGAGGCACCTCCTTACAACTGGTTGGAGTCTGTTTGTAGGCGCAAAACGTCTCAGAGCAGGAGATGCTGTCCTTTTTATTAGGTAAATTTCCTCTCTGTCTAATGCTTGTCTGAATTGTTGCATTGCATTGTGGTGGCAAGTCTATTGGTGTTGGATTCAGTTGTCATGCTTAGTAGTTAAACTTTATACGTATTTAACTGCCAAACCTTCCAGTGTATAATCATATCATATGACTGCTACTCACGTGAAAAACTAGGGATGAGAAGTCACAGCTAATGTTAGGTGTGAGACGTGCTAATCGTCAGCAAACAGCAACACCATCATCGGTTCTATCTGCAGATAGTATGCACATTGGTGTCCTTGCTGCAGCAGCTCATGCAGCTTCTAACCGCAGCCCATTTACCGTTTTTTACAATCCAAGGTAACAGCTGAGATCCTGATCAATTGCTTGAGTATCACACTCATGGCTCAATCATTCATAACCTTATTGGGTTCTATATACATCAGCCCTTGCTTATATTTTTTTCATTATCTGCAGGGCATGTCCCTCAGAGTTTGTCATTCCCCTAGCGAAATATTGTAAAGCTGTTTATGGTTCCCAAATTTCTGTTGGCATGAGGTTTGGAATGATGTTTGAGACAGAAGAGTCGGGCAAGCGCAGGTAACATTCTGGAACCTGAGATCCTTATACATCTCAATTGCTGTTGTTTAACCTGGATTCATTCATTCACCTTAGCGTGCATTTGTCATAAATTTTAAAGGCAGAGTAGAGAACATTCTTGATTTTCATTCTTTATTGTTGCTGAAGAAACCACATGAAAACTAGCGTTGATATTGTTTCATCCTTTTTGCAGATACATGGGTACAATTGCTGGAATTAGTGACATAGATCCACTAAGATGGCCCTGTTCCAAGTGGCGTAATCTCCAAGTAAATTACACTACTTTTGATTTCTGTCGTTCAATATGCTTCTGCAATATCGGTTTAATTTTTCTCGTAAATCTCTTGGAATAATTGGAATCTGGGAAAAAACGAAATACGACTTACATGTTTGATTGCTGATGCAGGTGGAGTGGGATGAGCCTGGGTGCAGTGACAAGCAGAACAGGGTTAGTTCGTGGGAAATTGAAACCCCTGATAGCCTATTTGTTTTTCCTTCTCTCACTTCAAGCCTCAAACGGCCATTACACTCGGGTTATTTGCGTAAGTCATAGTCATGATTATATAAATTGGCTGAGACGAGGGAAAAAAGACCTCACAAAATGTAACATGTTGCATGTTGCCAGGAACAGAAAGCGATTGGGGCACATTGATAAAAAGACCTTATATCCAGATTCCTGAAAATGGAAATGCTTGTCTTCCTTATCCGTCAATTACAAGCCTTTGCTCTGAACAATTGATCAAGATGGTATTCAAACCTCAAACAGCAAGTCAGGCAGATTCCTTTTCACCTGTTATGCAAGATTCTGCTACCAAGGGTGCTTCGTTGTTGGATGCAACAACCTTGACACAAGCAATGAATAAGCAAAAACCATTGTTGTTTCCCCCAGAAAATTCTCTGCTACAAAGTCAGAAACATCCTTCGTTTGGCTCTGATCAACCTTCTCTCCAGAATTCCACTCTGCAAACAAACTTATCAGGAAAACAACTGCCAATAAACAAATCTGAGAATCAATCAGCATCTTCTACCATTGGTGAAAAACCAAAATTAGAGGCTGTGGTTGTCGAAGACCAAGTATGCTGTTCAGCTTCTATGGAAAATTTGAGTGTAGAAAAAATGGCTAGTGGGCATATGCCTGCACAGGCTTTAGTTAATCAGTTGACACTTCTTAACCAGACTCAGAATCCTCTTCAACTGCAATCAAGTCAGTGCCGGATTCAACAGCCATTGGAGCCATCATCTATTCACCGTCAACAAAATGATGCATTGCAGTTGGAACCTAATAGTTTAACTGGTTTGATTCCATGCCTTGGTGCTGATGAATGGATGGGGTATCCATCTACTTATCAATCTTTTCCTGGGTTGCCAAAATCATCAGGTCCTATGATTCTCCCAGAAACATTTAATCAGGCTCTTCCTTCTACAGTTCAGGATTTGTGGGATAACCAAATGGGTAACATGAGATGCTTCTCCCAATTGGAGCAGCTGGTTCCATTTCCTCAGCAGGACCTTTGCAGTCTTGGTGGTGTATCATATGGTTTTAAGTCACATGAGAGCAGTGCTCCAGCTGACGTTTACGGTTGTCTTAACTATGAAGTTAGTAATGGTGGGAGTGCTGTGGTTGATCTGTCCGTCTCGAGCACCATTTTGGAAGAATTTTGTACAGTGAAGGATGCAAATGGTCAGAATCCAGCGGATTGTGGAGTGGGCAACTTCAGCTCAAGCCAGGATCTACAGTCTCAGATTACTTCTGCAAGTCTGGCAGATTCTCAGACTTTCTCTAGGCAAGATTTCCCGGACAACTCTGGTGGCACTTCTTCGAGCAATGTGGATTTTGATGAGAGTAGCTTTCTGCAGAGTGGTGTCTCCTGGCAACAAGTTGCTCCTCCCATGCGAACTTACACCAAGGTACTATGTTCTTTTAGAGCCTATAGTTGTGAATCAACTTGTTCTAGGAATGCCCCTACCCGCGATTGTGTCTGTTCTCACAGGCATATTACCTTGAGCTCGAGAATGAGTTCCATTCATCTGTATTTTTTGTATGCCACATGTTTTTGCAAATCACTTTTCTATTTTCCTAGTGTTCGTCCTTTTTCCTCTGGCCTAATTTGGTTAAATAAAATCTTATTTGACAGGTTCAAAAGGCAGGGTCTGTTGGGAGGTCAATTGATGTTACGAACTTCAAGAATTATGAAGAGCTGCTCAGTGCTATTGAATGCATGTTTGGACTTGAAGGTTTGCTGACTGATCCAAAGGGTTCGGGTTGGAAGCTGGTGTATGTGGATTATGAAAAAGATGTTCTGCTTGTTGGGGATGATCCTTGGGAGTAAGTTAAATTTCTTGATACCAATTTTTGCTCTCTTGCTCTCTCTCTCTCTCTCTCTCTCTCTCTCTCTCTCTCTCTGATGGCTAGGGGGAATATGCGGGTGCAGGGAATTTGTTAGCTGCGTCAGATGCATAAGAATTCTCTCACCGACTGAAGTTCAGCAGATGAGTGAAGAGGGGATGCAACTTCTCAATAATGCTGCTGCAATGCAGGGCATCAGTGGTTCTCTGCAACCAAACCCCTCTATCCTAACTGGGCCTGCTTGAATCAGATTCCACTTGCCGGGAGATTGAAGAGCTCAGCTCAGTCGTTTGCGTGTCACCAATCTGGAAACCCATCTTTTTAGCCCTGCTATTGCCACGCGTCCAAAGCAACACTGTGTGCTTTCCTTATATTCATCTGATATATATATATATATATTTTTTTTTTGTGGGTACGGGTATACATGGATGTATGAATATGAAATGCAACCTTGTCTCATAAACTGAGAAACCTTTTTCGCATTTGAGATTTCACAGATTAAATATTCAGGTGTGCACAGCTGAGCTGACAACTTGTTCAATTTTTAGCTTCCAAAGCTTCAGCATGGAATTTACGCTAACAGTGTCCCAAGTTGAGAAAAGACTGCACCTTATACTCTGTTTTTAAAATGTAGTTAGGGACGAGAAGCAAGATGAATTAGTGATATGAATACCCACCTAAAATTGTGATCGATAGCACATCCATCCTCTCTGTACTATGCTGGTCATTCAATACCCTAGTTTGAACGTTGCCATTTGATAAGAAGAAAAGGACAAGGACAAGCAGGGAAGCAAAACAATAAACAGAGAAAATAGTTCGTATTTTTCTTCTTGTTTCCTAGTAAGTTACCTAAGGACCCTATTCTATATGGTGACTACATGCCTCGGTAATATCTTGACACTCGAGAATACTTTAAATTTATTAAGGTAATATTCTTGATTCCCAAGATTATTGTTTGGTGTCGAAGGATACTTAAGGTCGGTGAACGTTAATAACATGAAATTTATTGAATTTATTATTGTTATCATGGTTTGAATTTGAATTGTTTGATATCCTAATAGTTGGTTTTATTGGTGGATGTTGAATTTGAAAACTTGGAGTAAAATAGGCTTAATGAATGAATTTTGGAACTAATTGGACTCTAGAAATTTTATTGGGTTTGAAGAAGAAAAGCTTAAATCTTGATTTTAGTATTTTTAGGAGAGTTCTATTTCTTTTAAAAAATTGTTCGAATAGGAGTAAAGTCATATTTTTACCTATTTTGTAGAATCCTTATTTTGTTCGAGGAACACACTCAAAGGGAATTAGTTCCTAAACAGAAGCTTGAATTTTGTTTCCAAAAAGAAAACGAAGCTGGCGGCCATTTATCAGGAGCTCTAGGTCTTTTTGCAAAAAAAGAAATGGGAACTTTTCTCAAAAGCAAAGAAAGGGAATGACTGTTCATATTCTCAATATTTCTTAAAATTATGCCTATTCACCAATTTTATAACTCCTGCAAGGCCACCGGCTATTATTTTTTTGCTCTTTCCAAGAAGAAACAAGAGGCGGCTGCTCATATATTACTCTCCATTCTATCAATTTTCAAGACTCGGCTGCAGCATATTTCCTCTCCATTATTTTAGGTTTTGTTTCCAGGAACATTTTCTTCTTCGTTATTTTCAATTTCCTTTTATTAGAAATTCAAGAGACGATGTTTTTCATCATGAGTGATTAATTCTTTTATTCTGATTTAAAAAGAATTTTAATCGATTATTTTTCATTGTGAGGTTATATTTTTAATTTAATTTCTTAACTTTTATTCAAATATTCGTTGATTTTTAATTTATTTTTAGGAAAACATAACAGTGATTAATTTGACAATTTAATTCAATATTAATTTTTTCATTACTATCCAGAAATTCAGTGATCCATAATTATCATGAATTAATGATACAAGTAACAACTAGATTATTTCTGTTTATGGATCTTTTACCACTGGTATTCATATGACCTAAGGAATCAAGGGAACAAAATTGAATAATTATGACTATCTCAATTGTTTATCTTTTGGTTTAACTATTTTCACATAACGTAATACTATCATTATATTGACATGAAACGTTATCATACTCAATCGATTAATGATAAATTTTGATTAGATGTTGTGTTTGATCAATTAAATTAAGAAAATATAATATTTATTACGACTTTTCTAATATATCTAAAGTTAAATGCTTGAATCACAAGAATAATATTTTTAACTAATGATAAATGAGACAATCGAATATATGAATCTTGGATCAGTACTTGATAAATTGAATTCTTCCTTAAATTTTAATATTTGACATTATTGATTTGTCTCTTAATTTTAGATTATTAATTTTTATTTTAACAATTTATTTTAAAATCTCCTCAACTTTATTTTTAACATTAACTATTGAATTAATTAATTCCCGTGAAATTCGATCTGGTATCATTATTGCTACAGTTTAATGCATTGAGAGAATCAGTATTAATTTAAGGATTCCGATAACCAAATATTATTGTCACCGTAATTATGAGACTTTTTGGGAGGGCGAGTTGGGCTTATAGGAAGATAGTTAAAGCTTTATAGCATATGCAGATTATAGAAGTAATATCACTTACCAATGCCTCTTTGTTCGACAGACACTCACTATAATGCTATGCTCATAAGGCAGTCTGACTGGCTCTGCCAGAAACAACAACATAAGCCATCATTTCAAGGGTCTAATATGAACGGGGGACAATTATCCAAGACTTTAAGGTTCTTAGATTTCATGATCCAGATGCACTGAAATGGACCAGCCTCAAGACTGCTATGCCTATCTTCATTGTATTGACATAACTAAATTCCCAGGAAAAAAGAAAAAGAAGAAAGAAAATCCTTATATGAGACATCAAAGTCATGGTTCTTTGATCCAACATTTGTCCACCCAGGAGACTGATTGCAGAATGCATCCCCAGAGTTCTTCTCCACTCTTTTTCACGAAAATAATTGGCCACACCATTTCTAACCAGTTATTTATCCAAGAGACATTCTCCAGAGGTTTCACAGCTATTTATCACAGGATCATCTTTAAACAAATCTTCTTCTAATCAAAACCCCCTTGGAATTTGTTTTAAAAAAGACAACAGAAACCCCAACCCCAGCTGTGCAGGCACCCCGGTGCAATGTGCATCATAGTCCATTTGGTATCAAACATCATTTGTGGAATAGATTGGGTCTTAATTATAAAAGTACACTAACAACTTCCATCTCTTGCCTTACCACTTACACTACCTTAGGCCATCTCCAGTTCCCTGAATCTACGGTGAACAAGCTTTTACGACCACAATCTCAAATTCTTACGATCATATATATAAGATAAGACTAGCCAAAAGAGCCTTTATCTGCAATCTGATCTTGCAATGATCAAATTCCAAACCTTGTCCTCAAAAAAGGGAAGGGACCATTCTGCATTTCCTGACAATGGCGACCAGCAACAACCAGCTTTTCTTAAACCTAAATCAACTTGACCCACAATAACCCGGTGGCTGGTGCTATATAATCTACATACCATAAAGCTTAAGCAGTTGCTCTTTGATGCTTCTATTAAATAGAACTCCAAAGCCAAAAGATTAGATAGCACCTTGTTGCGCTTTAAATTAACCTACCAGGTACCTCCATCAAGGAATCAAAGACAAGAATGAAGTTCAGAATTCGTTAAAAAAATTTAATACCTATAAGCAGTGAGCTACCAACCAAAAGCAAGAATTATCAACCGTAAAAGCCTAGCAAGCTAGCAACAACAAAATCAAAGAACTTGATTCTTGTTACATAGTAGGATTCATATATTTAACAATGAGCTACCCGCAAAGACTACAACAGTCTAACTTCTTAGCAAGGCTGATAATGAAAATGCAAATATGAAAGAAAAGGTTAATTCCTTCTAAATTAGTGTTTCAATAATATATCCTCATTTTCTCAATTATCACAACAATTCATTGTCCAAACAATGTATTCCGTAAAACAAAGAACAGATAATATCACAGCCTCCTTCCTAAATTACAGGACTAATGTCATCCACCACTGCCGTTTGAATCTGGGGATGGTAACAACCAACCATTTGAATTTTCATTATTTTGCACGGATATCAATCAAATTATGTGTAAATGAAGATCCAAATAACAATAGAACTTCTCCAACATCAATTCCTTACTGGCTTTTGAAGAACAGTTGACAAATATACTTCGGAGTTTCCTGATCCAGCTGCTTCTACCTTCTCCCCCACAACCCATTTCAGCTTTTTGTAACCAAACCGTTCAATCAACCGGGTCACAACCTTTTTCTTATCATCACTAGCGCAATAAAAGTTGTCCAACCAAAGCAATCCTCCTACCCTCAAAATCCTATCAATATCAAACATCAAAAACTCCAACTTCTCAGGGCGGCCTGCAGTGTCCAACGCATTTGATACATGAACTAAATCAAATACATTATCATAAAACGGGAACCTATGATCCAAACTCATAAACAAAGGAAAAAGCCCTCTTGCAGCAATGAATTCATTGAAGGGTGCATCCACATTCAGAGTTGCAGTCACCACAGTAACATTCCTTTCAGCCATTCTAGCAGCAAAGCTACCAGACCCACCTCCAATATCAAAACCTATTCTAATCCCATCACTCCTCAAAGCCAACACATCATCAATAAGAAAATCATTCTTGCCTCTTGCCTTAACGAATCTCTGACTCTCGAGCCCATTATTTAAATCAAAACAACCAACGCAATCTCTACTCAATTTCTTACCTTTCAAACACTCAAAATTCTTGCAACCAAGTCCACTCCAACTCACACTCTTATTATTAACAGATTTCCACAATGAATTAGGAAAAGGAGAGAGACCCACTTTAGGACTTACCTTTGCAAAGCATCGTCTTCTTGGCAAGGGCTCACAACCTCTCAAAATTAGCTTCTGAGCAAGACTCCAGTCATCAGGACAAGGACCTGAAACCTTGTAATTCATGTACTGAGACAACATATCCATAGATTTTTGACAAGTATGGCCCACTGAAGCCACCATTTCTGTGATCCCAGACTTTGAATCCTTGCCTAGAGGAAGTGGGTGGTGGTGGAGAAACATTGTGATTTCAGAAGCAATGTTAGGTTTTGATAGATCAATAGTATCATACCCTAAAAGGTCTTTTTCCATCTGGGCTAACTTCTTCTGGGAAGAATCGATCTCTCTCATGATTAAAGAGACTTGTTCTGAGATTAACTCGTGGGAATTGGTGAGTAAAGGACTGTTGTTGAAGTGGTTTTTGGGTGCATAATTAAAGGCGTATAAAGCAAACAGATTTGTGGTGAGTACTGAGAAGAGCATTAGTAGGTTGACTGCTGAGGAACACCAAGTAGCTTTTTTGAATCTTGCTGTCCCATCTCCAATCTTCAAAGATACAGAACCCATTTCGGTTTTCTTCTACTACTTCCTAAACTTAGCTGAGATATGTTGGATTTTTTGCGAAGCGAGCTGTACTATTGAGAAGAGAGAGAGAGAGAGGGAGAGAGAGAGTGGAGGAGAAAGTGCTCCAATTAGCTAAAAAGTGAGTCATAAGTGAAGAGCAGATCTGATAAATGAATTTTCTAATTTCAACCTCTCTTGTTTGTCTTGAAGTTCTTTTGGTTGTTGGGTGATTAATGGTACTGTTCCTTTGTGAGAGAGGGAATCGTTTGCCTGTTAGGCTGTAAAATGTGGACGAGACAAAACATTTGGTTTTTGATTTTTGGATTTGTTGTCAGAGAGAGAGAGAGATCTGTTCCTATAGGCCATTGATCCACCATACACGTAGTGGCAAAAAAATTTTGGTTGGACCCACTGGAATTAAGATTTGATGTTTACTGTACTGTAATAGGCTTTTAATGCTAATCAGGCGAGTGAAGTCAATCACGTGACACACGTTTGAACCGCAGGAACGATGAATTAAGGTTGACTCCAAACCAAACCAACCGCATCATTAGCGTTAGAGCAACGTTAATTTTTGTGAATGAGTAATTTCTTGAATAATATTTTCCTAGTGTTTTAAATTAATTCTTAAAAAAATATTATTTTTCTTTGTTAAAATGTAAATTTTCCAACTTTATGCTCATAACAAATGACAAAAGAAAATAAAATACGAAATGTTTGAAACAGTAACAAATAAATAATTTCCCCTTTATCTTGTTCATTTTTCGATCTCATCTTTTTTACTCACATTTAAAAATTGATACTTTTCTTAAATTAAAAATAAAAACCGTACATTTTTAGCAACAAAACTTCATGAGGGAAATAAACTCCACATTTTTAAATTAAATCATTTGATTCGAAACACAATCTAACTATTTACACAATTTTTTTTTTAAAAAAAGAAATACCATTACACGTTACAAAACAGCTTTGCAAAAATTTTCTTAGCAATTGATTTCGATGTAAATAAATTTATAAAATTACGCAGTATAAAAGCATTTTCAAACTTTAGTTTGACATAAATCTGATACATTTTCGGGCAAAATTTCGTACAATAACAACAATATAAACCTTATATCCCAAAATTTAGGATCGGTCATATGAGAGACAAATAATAAAATCCAAAAAAAAAAGAAAGAAAGAAAGAAGAAGAAGATTTAGTTTATGCAGATTCTTCTACACCACTCATTCCTATATAAGACTATCTTCTCAACTAACTTCATCACTATCATATCTTTACGAAAACATTGCATCCAAGTTTTCAATAGTCTACATCTACGTTTTATTAAATCTTATATATTTAAACGTTCTACCTTTCTAACAGGTGCGTTTTTAAACTTTCGTTACACATCTCCAAACCATCTCAGACGGTATTCTCGCATCTTATCTACAATTGAACTGACTCCTAATTTATTGCGTATCTCGTCGTTTCTAATTCTATCAGTTCTAGTTTTGCCACACATCCACCTAAACATTTTTATTTCAGTTACAACTATGTTTTGCTCTTGTTGCTGTTTAATGGCCCAACATTCAGTGTCATATAATAGAACAGGTCTTACTGCAATCCTATAGAATTTTCCCTTCAAATGTAATGGCATCGTACGATCACAGAGTACTCCTGATGCCTTTCTCTATTTCATTCAACCTGCTTGATTTCTATTATTGATATCCCCATCTATATTGCCATCTTTTTGGATGATGGAATCAAGATATCTAAAACGTTCGCTCTTTGAAATTTCTCTTCCTTCTAATCTAATCGTTTCTTCATTATCCTGATGGTTACCACTAAATTTACACCTCATATACTCAGTTTTAACTCTACTCAACTTAAATCCTTTAGATTCTAACGTGTCACTCCATAATTCTAATTTAGTACTGATACCCTCTCTAGTTTTATCAACCAAGACTATATCATTTGCAAAAAGTATACACTATGGTATTTCATCTTGAATATTTTTTGTGATTTCATCTATCACTATTGCAAACAGTAAGGGACTCAATGCCGAACCTTGATGGAGTCCGATATTGATAGGAAAGCTATCACTCAACCCCCGCAAATCCTTACATTGATCACAACTCCTTCATACATATCCCTAATAAGGTTAATGTATTTCAAGGAGATCCCTTTCCCGATGAGTGCCCACCACAACACTTCTCTAGAGACCCTATCATATGCTTTCTCAAGATCAATGAATACCATATGTAGATCTCTTTTTTGCGCTCTAAATGTCTTCATCAACTGTCTTAACAAGTGAATAGTTTCAGTGGTAGATCGTCCTGGCACAGAGGATGGAGAGGGACGAAAAATTTAACAATTTCTTTTCAATTTTGCTCACAAGTATTTTAAAAAATTTTGTCACGCCTCATCCATCCTATATTGTGTATACTATCCCGTCGTTCCCATCTAATTCTGTGAACAATATATAATGCCGGGTCTACCATGGTATGGTAGCCAAGTTGAAGAATGAAACCTCTATTGATGGGCACCTTTGCGATAAAAAAAATTTAAACCTTAATTTTAATAAATTGGAGTTCATTATTCAAAAAATAAATATGAAAAAGACTAAGATTAGGAAAAAAAAAAAAAACAATGTTGGTTTAATTTTGCATAAATTTTCTTACACTACTTATTTTTATCCAAAACTATCTTTTTATTTAAACTCTTAACTATCATATTTTTATAAATAATTTATATCCAAATTTTTAACGATCTATCTTTACATTTTATTAAATCTCATATATTTAAGTGTTCAGTTATTCTAACCGATACTTTTTTTGTTATTATTTGTATATATCCAAATCATTTCAGACGACACTTTCGCATTTTATCCACAATTGAATTAATTCCCAATTTATTACGAATTTTTTTTTCTTATTTTATCTCTTCTAATTTTGTTATACATTTATCTAAATATTTTCATTTCTAATACAACTATTTTTTATTTTTGTTGTTGTTTAATAGGCCAATACTCAGTACCATACAATAGTACAGATCTTACCATAATTCTATAAAACTTTTTCTTCAAATGTAGTGGTATCGTACGATTGCAAAGAATTCTGGATGCCCTTCTCTATTTCGTCTAACCCTCTTAAATCCTATAATTCATATTCACATCTATATTATCATCATTTTGAATGATGGAATCAAGATATCTAAAAT
Source organism: Dillenia turbinata (assembly GCA_037126225.1). Taxonomy (NCBI): domain Eukaryota; kingdom Viridiplantae; phylum Streptophyta; class Magnoliopsida; order Dilleniales; family Dilleniaceae; genus Dillenia; species Dillenia turbinata. The sequence goes on from JBAMMX010000005.1 coordinate 2,128,343, forward strand.
ATTTACTTTTTTGTATATTTTGTCTATTTAACTAAATCATTTTTTCATCGTCTTGATTGCATTTCATATATTCAGTTTTCGACGTATTCAATCAAACCCTATAAATTCAAGTGTGACCCTCCATAACTTTACTTTAGCATTCATGCGCTCTTTAGTTTTATCAACCAAACACTATATCATCTGTAAAAAGTATATACTATAGTATTTTATCTTAAATATTTTTTGTGATTTTGTCTATCACTATTATAAAAAAGATAGAATTTAATGTCGAATTTTGATGGAGTCTAATATTAATAGAGAAACTATTGTTCAAACCCTCGTAATTTCTTATATTGGTTACAACTCATTCATACATATTTCTAATAAAATTAATGTATTTCAAAAAAATCTCTTTTTTCATCAGCGTCTACCACAATACGTCTCTAGGGATCCTATGATTTATAAATTTAATTTCTTTATAGTTGAAACAATTTTGAATATTTCATTTATTCTTATATGGTGGCATAAGTGTACTATTCCTCCATGTTTGGGACATTCTTTTGGTTTGTCAAATTTTATTAAAAATATTCGTCAATCTCACTATATCAAATTCACCAAAATATTTCTATATTTCAATGGTAATACCATCAGATCTTATGATTTTATTATTTTTCATTCTTTTTAATGTCCCCTTCAATTTATGGAGATAAATTTTATGTTTAAAATCTCTATTAATCTTTTTTATAGATATCTCGATATTTTTTATATCTATTATACTCTTAACATTAAAGAGGTTATTAAAATAGCCCATCCAATATTTTCTTATGTTTTCATACTTTACAAGTATACTATTGGTTTCACTCTTAATACAGCTAATGTCATTTAGATTTTTTCCTTTCCCCTCCCTTAGTTTGATAATTTTGTAGATCTCTCTTTCTCCATTTTTTATCTTCAATCTCATATATAGTTTGTTATACACCTTACTTTTTAATTCATGGATAATATTTTTCACATCTTTTTTTTTTTTTTTTGCAAATTTATATTTTTCAAATAACACTTATTTGGTTTGGATAACAATTTGTATTTTTTCGTTCTACCACTATAATTTCTTGTCTATTGGGGCTCGACCCTTAAATACACCAAGAACTTCCTTATCTATATTTTTAATATTATTAGACATCTCTTTTCATATTATTTTCGAATAATCATTAGCGGACTAATTTGTTATTTAAATTAATTTGTCTCTAAAAGTTATCACATTTTCTCATTTCAGACTATTTAATTCTTGACTCCACAAATAAACGATATTTCTTTTACCTTTTAGGCATATGTATATTTAAAACTAAAAATCTATACTGAGTTACTACATTCTCTTCCGATATAATCTTACAATTCTTACAAATCATTTTATCACTTTTCTTAGGGAGAAAGAAATCTATTTGGTTAGTATTAGAGTCAATTCTATATATAACTATACACAACTCTTTTTTCTTAAAAAAGATATTTATAAGTACTAAATTGAATGTTGTAGCATTAAAATAGTACCTCCTATTTCATTCCTATTACCAAATCCAAAGTTTTCATGTATGATTTCGAATCCTTCATTTCTCTCTTCTACATGACTATTTAGGTTTTTTTCGATAAATAATTTATCTCCACTAAGTATGTATTATATAAATTCATCTAAAATTATTTTTTATTAATTGTATCTATACCTATTTGAGATGCATGCGCACTGACTATATTAATTACGTTTTTTTCATTCACTAAGTTGACAAGTATAATTGTGCCTCTCTTCCTTATCTTTATTATATTTTTTAATAGATCTTTATGTATAATTATTGTTATCTCATTCTTAGTTCTATTCTTATTTGTTTACCAAATCTTATGACCATAAAATTCTACTATTCTAATTTTCTCCCCCACCCACTTAGTTTCTTGAAAACATATGATATGAATCTTTTATCTATTTATTATTTCTCATCTCTCTTCTAACTTACCGATTAAATATCTTATGTTTCTTAGTTCTATTCTTGTCTGTTTACCAAATCTTATAACCATAAAATTCTACTACTCTAATCTTCTCCACCACCCACTTAGTTTTTTGAAAACATATGATATAAATCTTTTATTTATTTATTATTTCTCATATCTCTCCTAATTTACCGATTAAATATCTTATATTCTAAATTGTTATACGAATCCTATTTTCATATACTAATTTATTTACCCGCACTTTATTATCTCTTGTTAACTAGTTACTACATCCAGAATTTGAGATAGTGCATCGTTGAGGAAGAAACGCTTTTAAATTTTTTTTATATTTATCTCTTATTTTTTTATTTCACAAAAAATTGATGGGCACCTTTGATGGAGGTAATTCTTCTACTCTTAAACATGCTTAGGAGAGGAGTCGATAGACTAACTATAATGTAAATTGTCAAATGTAAAGCGAAGCCAACGAGAGAGGTTAATCATGCATTGAAGATGGTCGGCGTGATACGACAATAGGTCCAAGTGTGATTCAGGGGAGGGAAAAAAAAAAGTTAAGGTTTCAAGGAGAAAAGAGGACAAGCAAGGCACGCAACCTTTTTCCAGGCCGGATCGGTTCAAACCACTGGGTACGCAATGCACGATCTAATAATTATATGAATCAGACAGACAACATTGTGAAACACAAATCCTGCGAGAGGCAAGCAAGTAAATGAATTGCAGGATCCAAAATGCGGATGAATGAATGCTAAAACATTTACACACGAGAAATGCTGGTTTTATTTTATTTGAGCCAACCCATGCGACGACAAACCAAAGTCCAAGAATACCCTCTAAATAAGAGGAGCAATTATTTCAACATAAACGCTACAATGTCAATCTTTCTCTAATAATATCGCTCTGTGCAATCAAAATTTCAAAGTGTTTAGGCAGTATACATCATCCAATGAACTTGCAAGTTACAAACTGCATATAAGTTTCTGCAGTCTTTTTATCAGAAGAACCTAATGTAAGAAAGTTCGATTTCCATCAATTGCCGATCGGAGCTCATCAATGATGACCTTTTGCTTCAGCTTTCTTCTGCGACTTTGCCTTGGCCTGATAAAACAAATAAATAGAAAGAGTCATCTATAACCATCGCAAATGTCAACAGGAACTTGCCATTTAACTAGATGTGTGCTTGGAGATGGATTGGATTCTTAAATGGGGAAATGACCTGTCTAGACAAGTCCAAATGGCACCTACGTACAAAGCCCATGAAACTGCTCTAAAAGGATAATTCTAGGGCATAGTGAATGTTATTATCGAAACTAAATTTGTTACACACGTGAAAATTTTGAATAAACCTCCAATTTCAACCATATGCCCCAAGCATCAAACTCTTTTGCAATTTAACTAAATTGCTAAATCTATTTTGAATGAATTATACCGTCTTCCATTTGATTCAAGAAATATGCTGTGCAAACATTTCTGGAAAAATGTAGATCATCTGTTGATGGTAAGAGAAATATAACTCAAAAGATCATTCTTCGATGCAATATCAGTCCAACTATTACCCATATTCATCGCAAGTAATTCACTTCGATCCAATCGGTCCAAACACCAAGCAATTATCACACAACATAGGCAATACAATATAGATGGAGTAGAGTTGAAATTGAGTACATTCATTATTCAGGTAGCATGAATACATCAACAGCAAGAAAAATGTGTTCTTGAAGCAAAAAAAGGAATTGTAGAAAACATTCATTAGTATGGGGTAACTCATGGAAGAACTTTATAGCTAGTTACTTTTCAATACTTTAAATTTAACTTCTTTAAAACAACAAATAATTGCCCATGTAATTGAAAGCATCAAAAGTTCTTCTGCGAGCCCTACTCTACTAGACAAATTGCTCCATGCAATAGAAAGAACTAGTATTTGCTGCATACAAGGATAAGACAAGCAAAACCACAATTTTGTATAAGATCATCTTCCAACACACAGGTCTTCTCAACTAGCACTACTTTTCAAGCAAATCAAAGGTTGAAGCCTTTCCCTACTGAACTGCAGCTTGCAAGCATAATAGTATTATAACAGTAATCTCCTCTCCTAATGGAATTAAAATCCCATATCACGGGTTAAGAGACTAGTCAGATTATATATAAATGTACCCTTGTCTAAATCTAGATTATGCAAAATCCCCTGGTTCACACAAGTTTTAGGTAGTGCCATGGAAGTGAGAAGCTTCATATCATCGGTCGAGACCTATGAAGCATGGACACCCACATGGGGCACTCGGACAGAATTATATAACTTTTACAACGTTTTAACATACGAAGTGTCATATTATGTTGCTTGCTCGTTTAAACAGACCAGATGACTGCAGACAAAAACTCTAATTAGATGAGAAATTCAGAGAGAAGCAATACCAACTCAGGATCGGGAAGACGAACACTTCAATCAATCCAAACAAACAGGAGAATCAAAGAAAAGTCAACAGATGAAACAAGATTAGGAATAAAATTGGAAAGGGAAGAGAGAAATACCTTGAGATACTTGAGCTTGATGCTGCCATAGGCCAAGCCGAAACTCAAGGCGGAGACACGAGCGACGAGAGCAAGAGTGCTCGTACCTGAATATGGTCCAGGAGGTAGGGCCATTTCACAATCCTTCTTCTTCTGATCAACTCGAATCCGAAGCCTTTCTCAAACTGCGAGAGAAACAAGGCGACTGAAACCCTAGACTTTTTAAGCCCCCCGAGCTTTGGGTGTTGTAAAGGCAGGTTATTTCGTCTTTTCACATTTTCTCTCAACGACCCGCTTTGATGAGGTTAATTGAAGTGGTCTATCAGCGCATGGTCGGGCTCGAGGCTCCGACCCGAGCCTTGGACGGGAGCACGTTTCCCTTTTTTTTTTTATTTAATAAGTTGCTCCTTCGAGAGATCCAATTTCTTTATTTATGTTTTTGGAAATGCATTGTGGATTTGTTCACATTTGTGTGTTCATTATGTATGATTTGTGAATTATTATTTTATATATTTAATTCACAGATATATATTTAAAAGGATATAATTGAAATTTTTTACTATTCAAATATGATACTTACATAATTTGAAATCATTAATATTTGTTCTCGTGATATTTCATTTTAGAAAAAATATTAATGCTACTAATTATTTTCTAAAAGATTAAAATCTTCACGAGTATTTTTAAATTGATGGGACATAATTCTACGCCTATTTCGAAGGGTCAGCCCTTGAAAGACACACACACAAGGCCCACAAAAAACAACTATAAACCGATATTCAATATTCTCTATTTACCGAAGGGGTTTAGTCACCTAGATCTCCGAAGCGATAGGGTTTCAGTCGTCCCGCTTACTAAACGTGATTCATCAAGCGAAAGTAACCTCACCGATCGGATATTCAATCATTGGTCTATCGAACGAACGAATTCCAAAAACCTTTTATCAGCCAAATGATCGATCGATAGCCAACAATTCTAACGATTCTAAGGGAATGTCAAAATATCCTAAAAGCTCTGATTTCCCATTTAAGAGCAGTATTTTTAGAATTTTTCAGTTAAGCAAAAGATCCCTCTAGAAAACAAAAGTTTCCCAGAAGATGAGAATCACGATCAATTCGAAATATTGAACTCTCAAAATTTTCGGATTGGTTCGATAAGGAAAGTAGGGTTGAAACACCCCGACTGCGTACGACTTTCGTATGTATAAAATATCATAAAATCCTCCAAATTAGGTACACTCCCTTAGTTTTACACATTAAGTACTCTAATTACAGGGAACCTCTCCCTCCTTGAGCTCTAAGTTTGTTTCTTTTACTTTCGAAAACCGCTCTTTCTGACTTGAGCGTTAGAACCTCCCCTACTGGAGCACCCTCTGGCGATTTTTGTAGATCTTACATCCTTTCGACGGCAACCGTTTGAGTCAATAAGGAGCGGCAATCTATAGAATCGTAACCCACCTCTAACAGATTGACACCGTCCATGAGAAAACAGAATAGAGCAACTTCTGTAATTCTAATAACCATGCTTCCGAGAACTAGAGCATCCTCGAGAGCCACCCCTGCTGTGGAAGGGCGTGCCCCTATACCCGTTGAATCTGTCCTCCCTCCGGCACCCGATCACTCAGTTCATGACCATATTTTCCTCCTTGGCCATCCCACCCGAAACAAGTTTTACAACTCGCGGTTCAAGAATAGCCGATCGTGGCCTCAGCGCCAGAACAAACGAGCTAGCCTCAGATGGAAAGATTGGAGTCAAAACTCTAAAAAATGAGCAAGCAACTGGAGCGACTCAGTCGAACCCTCGAGCCAGACAGCCACTCATTTGCAGCGGAGCCCGATTATGAATGGCCACCGAGACAAGTACTTCCTGTGAATTAGGAACCATCGGTGACCTCTCGACACGATTCTGAGGATCTGAAAAAGTAGGTCGAATAGTTTGTAACCGCTCAACTTAAAAGGGTTGGTGCAAAGAAAGGGGAAGACCCCGTCCACCTTCTGGGAGAATAGTCATTCGATCCGAAAATTTTCTCAGAACCAATGCCAAGAGACGTCTTTCTGCCTCCCATTGAGTGATATGATGGAACAACTGACATCCGTGACCATATTGCCCACTTCATAATAGTCATTGTCTCCGAAAATCTGTCAGACGTTGCGATGTGCAAATGCTTCCTCACTACTCTCAAGGGTAATGTCCTGGCATGGTTTAACTCTCTCCTGCCATTTAGTATAAAAAATGAGACTCATTTTATAATCAACCGAGAAGCAAGCGAAAATCCACTTCCTTGCTATCATTGCGGCAATGAGAAGACGAGTTTTTGAGAGATTTCCTGGAAAAATTAAGACAGAGATGTTAAGGTCCCTGCTTTGGATCATTCTATCGCATTGGCTGCTCTCCTAACGGATTTGCGCTCCTCCGACATGAAAGTCTCCATTACGAAAAAACCTTCGGGAACCATTCAAGAATTTTACTCCCGAACCGAGAAGTACATTACGACAGAAAAAGCGAAGGCATTTGACCGACGAAGAAGCCTTCCTAGTAGAAAGGAACACAGTCGGTTGCCTCGTCAGCCTTCTCTAAAGAGGAGTAAACCAGGATCTCTGCTCTCGTGAATGTTCAGCATCTATATTTCGCTAAACGAGAACTCGAGCTGGGTTTTATATCAAATCAAAAACAAATCATACGTCAGGTGGCCCCCTCGTCCCATAGAAAAAGATCCTAAAAAAAATAAGTTAAAGTACTGTCATTTCCATCAGGACTACGATCATACGACCGATGAGTGTAAGAGGCTTAGGGACGAGTTGGAATTTCTGGTTCACAGTGGTAAACTGCAGAAGTTCATTAGTATGGAACAGAGGAATTTACCTTCCCCCGATAGACGTAATGCATTACGGGAGAATGAGTCGCTTAATAGACCGAATCCCAAGCCACCGTGTGACGAAACAAGAGGGGTGATCATCCAAATCTGTGGCGAAGACATCTGGCATGAGACCTATGTTCCCATTAGCGCTTGTCCGTTATATGACCTGAAGTTTCCTACGCTCTTCCCTTGAGAAAGATTTCGGCGCTCTCCCGTTACTTATTGATTATTTCTGTGGTGGTTAGCGGCACGAGATTCTTAGTGGATTACAGAGCAATCACCTCCTATCTAAAGTTTCCAATCGAACGTCGAGTCTTAGATGCCCTGATCCTACCGATCGAACGTGTCATCAAAATAGGATGAAACTCCCCAAACGGGTGGACACAACCCTAATTTTTAAAGTTTCCAATCGAACGTCGGGCTTTAAACGTTCTGATCCTACTGATTGAACGTGTCATCAAAATGAGATGGAACTCCCCGAATGGGTAGACACGGCTCTAACCTCTAAAGTTTCCAATCGAACGTCAGGTCTTAGACTCCCTGACCTACCGATCGAACGTGTCATCAAAATGAGATGGAACTTCCCGAATGGGTGGACACGGCCCTAACCTCTAAAGTTTCCAATCAAACGTCGGGTCTTAAACGTCTTGATCCTACTGATCGAACATGTCATCAAAATGGGATGGAACTCTCCGAACGGGTGGACACGACTCTAACCTCTAAAGTTTCCAATCGAACGTCGGGTTTTAGACGCCCTGATTCAACTAATCGAACGTGTCATCAAAATAAGATTGAACTCTCCGAACGGGTAAATACGACCATAATCTCTAAAGTTTCCAATTGAACGTTGGGTCTTAAACGCTCTGATTCTACCGATCAAACGTGTTAGCAAAATGAGATAGAACTCTCCGAACGAGTAGATACAATCCTAACCTCTAAAGTTTCCAATCGAACGTTAGGCTTTAAACTCCCAGATCCTACCGATCAAACGTGTCATCAAAATGGGATGGAACTCGCCAAACAGGTGGACACGACACTAACCTCTAAAGTTTCCAATCGAACATTGGGTCTTAAACGTCTTGATCCTACTGATTGAACGTGTCATCAAAATGGAATGGAACTCCCTGAATGGGTGGACACGGACCTAACCTTTAAAATTTCCAATCGAAAGTCGGACCTTAGACGCCTTGATCATACCGATCGAACATGTCATCAAAATGGGATGGAACTCCCCGAATGAGTGGATACGACCCTAACCTCTAAAGTTTCCAATCAAACGTCAGGTCTTAGACGCCCTGACCCTACCGATCGAACGTGTAACACCGGATAAATTCGAATTATGATATTTAGTTTAAATGGACTATTAGAAAAATTTTATATTTAAGAAAATGTGGAAGAACGATTATTGGGAACAAGAATGTGAATTCTTCTCATTTAGAATGGTCAGAATTTTTTTTTTAAATACTTAGTCGATGGATTTTAAGATTTTTGAGTTTCCGATCGTTAGAGTCCTGATCACCAGAATCATCGGTTACTTGAGTGTTTGACAATTGGTACTTGATGGATTTTAACCGTTCGGTACTCTGTAGAATTTCAGTGTTCGGTTGAACAGTTTTTTAGATTTTGATTTCTTCATTGGTAATTGAAAATGACCTTCTGTTGTTTTATAAGTGAAATCCTATCGGTATCTTTACCTCACTAATATGTTTAAATATTTATTTCCCATCGGTCCGTTGACCGAATAGCATTTTCGATCTTCAATCGGCATCTTCCGTTTCTCTTCAGCACTGTGGGGAAATTTCTATTCGCACCTGAAATTGGAAATTTTAAATAATTTTTATCGGTGCCATCCAATTTTGCTCCTGCACCCATTCGGCATAATTTTCTTCATTTACCGGATAATCCGTTTCATTTCCTTTTGAGTATTTGCCAATCCATTCGGTCATAAATTTTCTCCAATATTTCTTTGTTCGGTATTGACCGAACGGTGCCCATTATATTTCCTTTCGAATATTTATAAATCCGTTTGGTGACAACTCTTTCCAATATTCCTCCATTTGGTATTGACTGGACAGTCCATTTTATTTTTCTATGGGTAATTATAAATCCATTTGGATATTTGAACTTGCCCATCGGTAGACAATTAAATGGATACCTCATCGGTGAGTTTTCCTGATCAGTCAATCTCTCAAACTACTGATCAGTCAAATTTGAATAAATTTATTTCCTTCGGTCAAATTTGATGCCATCGGTGACCTCTCTATATTTATACTTCAAATTTCCACTTTTGATTGTTTGTGACTGTCGGTTCTCTCCCAATGGCAACCCCTTCGGCTATTCTTCAACGGATGGATTTACTGCCTTCGGTCGTTCGGTCATTCTTCAAAAGCATAAATTGTTTTCAAGTTCAATTCACGCGTATGTCTCCATTGGGATTTGATCCCAAGACTTAGGCCATCCAAAAAAGAGATATTACCATTATGCCAATATTGCCCCGACAAATTTTGCCTTCGGTCATGTAGCTTTCGGTTGGTCAATGCTCTTTGTCTTGCCCTCACACGTTTGGTTATTCCTTCAATTTGTGTTGCGTCCGGTCATCACCTTCATTCAATTGCTACATTTAGCAAGAGGTCATTGCTTATTTAATTTCCTCCAATTTACACAACCCTTTTGCTTGCCACTTGCCACGTGATTTGCCAATATTGGGAATTTAACCCATGACCTCCCAAGCTTCCAAAATGACTAATGCCACCCAGCCACCCAAGCCACTTTAATCTATTGTTATTATAATACTTGATTTATTTATATTTCTTATTTTTTTGAGTATTTCAGATTTTTATAATTCTAATTTATTTTCTATAAATGACACTTTCTCTCTTCACCCGATCATATTGTGTTCGGTGGTTGCCAATAGAAATTGAACTCAAGACTATTGGGTTTCCAAATAGACTTTTTACCATTTTTTAATTTATTTTCAATGAGTTGACACTTCTCATTTCAAGCTTCCCTACACATTACCGATCGCTCTTCTCTCTACAAATAAAAGTTTAAGTGTTTGAACCTATTGAGAAAAGTCTCCAAATTACCAGCAGTGGCATGTTGGGCACCTGTGTACATTGAAAGTGGAGGGGGTAACTAAGTAAATTCAGAAAATAGGTTTATAAATAAATAGCAAAGGTGGGACATTAAAATCCACGAAGGCCAAACTCCATTTTTCTTCTTCTTCTTCGTTTTCTCTCTCGGTTCACACATTCCCTCTCTCTTTCTTCCTGTTTCTTCCAACGATCAATCAAAATACTCTAGACCCACACTTTAAAAGTTCCAAAACTCATGACCCAACCTTTATCAAGTTAAAGCTAGTGAGAGAGTTGAGATTTCTAGTGAGAGAAAATTTAGGATTTGATTGTGATTCGACTTAAAACAAATCGGAGACTGAAATTTAGGTAATATTTTTAATTTTAGTTTGAGTTTATTTTTCCTCTTTCATAATTTTGAAGTTATGTTGAAATTTGATGAAAAAGAATTTATGGATTTTGAGTCACCGAAAGTGAGAGACAGATTGGGTATTCAATATAAGAGTTTTGGGTTTTCTTGAAAGAATTGATATTGATGATGGTGGATATTTGAGGTTGTCCCTTAGGAGTTGCCGAAAGCTAAACAAGGCAGGACATTTATTGCAAAGACGTTCGGGAGTGACTATCGTTCATAGTACTGTGAGTGGGATTGTAGACACTATATTATTGATTGAACAAATCCATGTTTTTATAACTTTTCAAATGACATGGTTTATAATATGTGTGAAAGCATGTGATTGATATATCCTTAAAAATTTCTTTTGTGATCATTGAAGTGTTTCAATAAATTGTTTAAATGATATGCATCTGTAAAATTTGTGTTGGAAATGACTTTGTGCCACTTTTGTGAACTTGACATGATTTACATACTTCCATTTGTATTGGCACATTTATTTGACTTAGTTTAATAAATTGTTATGGGCGAAATCGCTTACTTGTGATGCGTGGATCGGATGCCCACTTGTGATATGATGATGTGATGATGTCCATGATGGACTTCCGTAGTTACGAAAGGCTTTGGCAGTGGCACCCATTGTATCTGAATACGTTTCGATCGAAGGTATCCCCCAAATGTCATATGTATAGTTACAGCCGGATGAACCATATAGGGGATGACGTGTGTGACGCTACTGTCTAGCTCCAGACAAGATTCTATACATGATTGATTATATATGTTTGATACTATTGAGGCCCGTAGCTAACATTGGGGAAGAGAGCTTGATATTTTCTTTATACTTGCATATGAAACACCCCAAATGCGTCCATCATTGATCGCGGTAGACCATCGCCGGGGATATTTTATTGGTCAGCTCTATATGATTTTGAAACGTTGACGGATGCGTGTGTGGATACCATGATGTGTAACATATGATTTATGAATTGTGGGAATATCATGATTGTTTTATAATGCCATCGCATTTGAAAACTTTGCTTTGACACTCCATACTCACACATATGATTGATAACATATTGTTGATCCCCTCACTCACTGAGTATTCCCCATAATACTCACCCCTCACTTTCCTTGATTTCAGAGAATAGATTGACAGGAAGACGTGTCGAGAGAGTTCGACATACTTGATTTGTATTGGAGACCTTGGACTTTGGGTATGGTATCGACCATTCTTCCGCAGTGATATAGTTGACGATGTTAGATGATATATATGTACATTTGAGGTCTATCGAATGACCATTGTATACATTTATTGGAATGACTGAAACTTTGATATGTAATGAAATTGAAACTCTCAGATATGTTGTATATTTATGTATTGAGTTAAATGTCTTGTATTTTACATTCTTTATTTGAGAAAATGATATTTTGAGGAAACATGTTTTATACAGGTATTGGTGTTAGCCTTCGTTGTCTCGGTATGTGTGTCGAGCGGTGGTAGCATACGAGATGATGGACAGCTGTTCATGGTCTCGGATCGAAGATCGGGGCGTGACAGAACGTATCATCAAAATGGGATGGAACTTCCCGAATGGGTGGACACGGCCTTAACCTCTAAAGTTTTCAATCGAACATCAGGGCTTAGACGCCCTAATCCTACCAATTAAACATGTTATCAAAATGAGATGACGAATGTGTCATCAAAACGGGATGGAGCTTCCCGAATAGGTAGACACTGCTCTAACTTCTAAAGTTCCCAATCGAACGTCCGGTCTTAGACGTTCTGATCCTACCGGTCAGGTGAACGGGATAAAGCATTCTACAGGTTTTCTTACTGTGCGACGGGTCTAAATCACCACGATCTTATCAAGCGAATGGGATAAAGCATTCTAAAGATTTTCTTTTCACGAAAATTCGCTACACTTCAGTATAGCATGAGACAAATGGCTTGACACAAAATCTTTTCATTATCGGAACAACATGAGATTACAAAGGGACGGAATGAGCAATAGAGATCACAGGGGCGGAATTTGGATCCGCTGTTACTCTCTCGGTTGAACTTTCAAGAGGAGGTAAAGCCTCATATCGGCCAATTTGTCGGAGGATCTCCTCAGTGCACCTCAAACGCTCGAGCAACCTACGCTGAAAAAACTGGTGGTCGACAGCATTCCTGGCAACAGACTTCTTGAGGTCAGCTATCTCTTGTTTGGCACTTTGAAGGGACTCCTCCCAAAGATGAGCAAACATTTCGGCGGTCGCTAATCTAGCTTCCCGTACATGCGCCTCAACTTCAAACCTTTCACAACGCTTTCGAGTCAGAGTCAAGTCCACCTGAAGACATTCAATTTGCCTGTTTTTCTCTTCTTCAGTGTCTTTTCCCTTGTTCTCCAGAGCGTCCTTCAGCACTAGCACTTGGTTACTCAAACGGATAACTTGCTCATCATGCTCTTTCCTCCGTTTCCTTTGGACTTCACTCAAAGTTGCAGTCTAGGAAAGAATACATTTGACAATCAAAATCATATAATAACAAATTTGGATAGAGTTTGGGCAAGGAAAATGCTTACCATAAGGCAAAGAGAGTGAATAGCCTTATCAACGTGATCCGAAGACATCGTCCGGAGGGCGAGTTTCGAGAAAAATTCAAACCGTTTGACCAGCTGTAGCGCGTCTTGCGAATCGATGAAGTTATACTGACGGCCCCCATACAAACCGCTACTGATCATTCTTCAAAATCATCCTCCCCTCCGTTGAGCAACTCGACCAAAATAGGGGGTGGAATACCAACCTCCTCCTCTACTTCTTGTAGAAGACATTGAGATGTCTGGGGAGACCATTTGGATACCTCTCCCAAAACAAGAGTAGATGCGTTTGTCAATGGGGTCTCTTCTTGCTGTGTGGATCCATAATCAAAGCGCTCCCAGTCGTCACAAGGAGTTCCTCGTCTGGAGCTTCCCCCTCCCCGTCTCTAAGGGGTACACCAACGACCATCGGATGGCTGATCGACTGGCCCTCTTTCGTTTCGAAATGTTCTCGAGGGGGCTCATTTTCCCCAATTTTCGCAACTCCCTCCTCGCCAACAAGTGGGCTAGACAACCGAACAGCTTATCTTTTCGGCTAGATCTCAAGGGAAATATCAGTTGCCTTCCTCTTTGCATTTGGTCGCACTTCCAGCTTGGTGGAGATCTCCTCAAGAAGGGAAACATTTACAGATGACACAAAATCAACTAACCCCTTCCTCTGTTGTTCTAGTAAAAGAGGCTTGGTGATCTGTCTCGCTTCATCCACTAGTAAGCCAGACAACAACAACTTCTGGTCTTCTACCAAAAAACCTACCTAAATGCTCCGATGGGTAGCGTCACAAAGACGAGAATGGCGAAGGAGATTAGGGATCTTCATGTTCAAGGAGGGCATCTGATTAGTATCCGGAAGCATCGGAAGAAGGTCTTTGTTCAGAAATCTCACGTAAAAGAATTTATGCATCCAGTGTTTGTCCTGGATTCGTTATAGAAGAACTTCCAGCGAAACTCCGGATAAGTTTGGAGTTTATACAACCATGAGTAGAACCTTTGGTACTGCACCGTACCAAGGAAAAAAGGGATTCTAAAATCTCCAAGTCGAAGCGAACACGAAAAAACCCTAATAGGGAAATCAAAGCGATCACAAAACACCAAGCGCTCAGGATAAGCAGCGAAAAGTGGATGTTCCAATATCTCAAAACCTCCGCCAACGGACCCATGTATGGGATACTTCAATCGTACTTTATTCACTGTTTGTACATTGGGACGCAACCCTCAGGGGGCATGATTCGCTCTATCCCCTTCACTGGATAACACTAGTTTAAAGTCGCTTCCGAGCGACATGTCCCTTCGGACTTCCATCAGTTCCTCTTCAGTCATTGTACTTTATATGCTGTTTACGCCTCACGATAGAGAAGAATCATTCGACATTTTTGTCTGCAAAAAAAGGTTCTTCAGAGAAGGATTAAAAGAGCAACGAATAAGAATGCTGGGGTATGCAATCCTCTGACGAATATGAATCCTTATGAAGCGTACATAAGACGATTCCCTAAAATCGAAACGACAAAAGTCACATTAAAAAGTTTTGTGCCTTTTTCAATAATCATAACTCATGCTGTTTTTTTCGAGAAAAAACGCCATGAGTCGGGGCAAATGATGGGACATAGTCCTAGACCCAATTCGAATGTCAGCTCTTGAAAGGTCCACACACAAGACCCACAAAAGACAGCTATCGACTGATATTCAATGTTCTCTATGACCATCTACCGAAAAATCTTAGTTGCCCATATTTCCCGAACGATAAAGTCTCGGTCACCCCGTTTACTAAACGTGATTCATCAAGCGAAAGTAACCTCTTCGGTCAGGTATTCAATCATTGGTCCATCGAATGAACGAACCTGAAGATCTTTTATCGGCCAAATGACCAATCGATAACCAACAGCACTAACGATTCTAAGAGAAAGTCAAAACATTCTAATAGCTCTGATTTCCTATTTAAAAGTAGTATTTTTAAGATCTTTTAGTTAAGGAAAGGATCCCTTCAGAAAATGAAAATTTCCCAGAGGATGAGAATCATGATCAATTCGGAATATTGAATTCTCGAGATTTCCGGATCAGTTCGATAAGGATGTAGGGTTGAAACACCCCGACTGCGTACGACTCTTGCATGTATAAGATATCTTAAAACTCTCCAAACCAAATATACTCCCTTAGCTTTACACATTGAACATTCTAATCATAGGAAAACTCTCCATTTTTGAGCTTTCAGTCTGTTTCTTTTATTTTCGAAAACTGTTCTTTCTGACTTGAGCGTTGAAGTCTCCCCTGTCGAAATATCTTCCGGTGGTTTTTATAGGTCTCACATCCTTTCGATGGTAACCATTTGAGTCAATAAAAAGTCAGAATTTGTGGAGTCAAAACTCACATCCAATACAAATCAAATTGATTATTTTTTTAACCAGAACCATATAAAAAAACACCCTTAAAATTTTAGTTTTATTTTTGAATGATCTTCAATATTTTATTTCAATCAATTATTTTTTAAAATTTAAAAATAAAAGTGAAAGATTTATAATTTAATCTACTTAAAAGATACATGCAAAAGATATGAACTTGTGCCCCTTTTTTTTTCTCTCCCTGGTGAGAAAAAAAAAAGAAAATTTCAGGGAAAATGCAATAAAAGGAAAGTAAAGTAAAAACATAAAATAAATATAAAAATTTTCTGTGAAAATTTCAATTAAAAGCTCAAATGGGTGAACTAGAGAATAAATAGAAGCTGCATTAAAGGGGATTTAGTTAAAATAATGATAATAGTAAAGTAAGAGATTTCGAGTCCAATCAGTTGTCATTGTCTTCGTTTCTCTTAAAGATTTCGAGATCCCTTCCTCTTCGAGCATAAATAGAAGCTATATCAAGGGGATTTAGTTCAAAAATTAATAATATTACTGTTAGAGATTTTGAATCCAATGAACTATAGTTACTTCCTCTCCAAGATTTTGAGGTCTCTTCCTCGTATAGATTGAATCCAATGAACTATAGCTACTTCCTCTTAAAGATTTTGAGGTCTCTTCCTCGTATAGATTTGAGTTTGAGCGTATCGTGAAAAAATTAAATAAATAAATAAAAGCTCCTCCCACTTTTGGGGGTTGACATGAGGGTTTTTCCCTCAAGAAGCAAAAACAACAGCATTTGATCATCAATCTCCAATTCCAACGGTTCCCTTCTCCAAGAACCCATCATTGATCACCAAAAAGGAGCCCTCAATGGGGCAAGCGTGTTCTTCTTCATCACAGCAAACCCCAGACACCGAAACCCTCAAAGCTCCTCTCGAAATTCAAAATGCTTTCTCTGCTCTCTCCGTTCCCCGATCCAAGTTTATCCCTCTCCATTCTCTCCAGGTATCTCTTTCTCACTCTCTCTCTCTCTCTCTCTCTCGGCGTATAGGCAAAACCCTAACTTTGTTGTTCTTTTGGGTTGGGATTCAGCGAGTTTTTCATTTGACCTTGAAAGACCATGAAATTACGGAAGGCCCACCTGCAGCATTGCTCCAATCCTTTCTATGGCTCTTGGAAAACCTTGGTTCTACGATAGTCGACGAATTCTTTGTGGTTGACAAAAGAGGAGGAGTTTCGCTATCTGAATTCGTCAATGGCCACTTCAAATGCTCTAGAACAACAAGTTCTGGTTCCAAATCCATTATCTGTCTATTGAGATTATTCGCTTTAACCGCTGAAAAATCGGATTTCTCTTTGAATTTGAAGTTTGAGAGCGTTGAAAATGAAGAAGAAGAAGAAGAACATGAGGGCTACAAGATTACTGGGTGGCTTAGACCCTCCGATATGCTAATGTTTTTATGGATGTGTTGGGTTATGTTGTTTGATTCTGTTCAGAAGAGGAGAAAAGTGAACGTTGGATTTACTGATGTGGATCATTTACTTTCTTCTGCTATGCTCTTCTGTGCAGAACAAGGTGTAAGTAATGTTTGGGATTGTGATTTGTTGAGCTTGGACGTTCAGCTTCCAGCTGATAAGGTTTACATGTGGATCCTGAAAACTGTGCCGTTCCTTCCGGATTGTGCTGGGCAATTTTTCAAAACCAGACTTCAAAATTGTGCTACTGCGGAGGTATTCTTAACTTAGTGTGCTTTTTATTGAGTTTTACTTATTATTGACTGCTGATTATCGAGTCGTTCTCCTTTATTTTGTCTTCTCTACGGTGGCTTTGGTCATTTTGCTTGTTTTTAAGGGTGAATTTATTATTTTAAGCTGAAATTTACCAGGTTTGCATGAGTTTTGTCACCAACTGACCAAATCATAGTTAGTGTATTTGCTGATGCTTCTTGTGTGCATGCAGTCGATTTACTTGATAATGATTATGTTTTCCAGATACTTGAATCTGTAGATGCAAAGTTGTTCCATCTTTCTCTTGTGTTAATCTTAGTTTGTCCAACAGGGTTTTCTGTTAAAAGTTACCTTTTGATGGCTAATGCTTTTGCCATTTTTTCTTCATGAAGCTGCTGTGAATTATTTTGCTTCATGCACCTCATTTTGCAGATGTCATCGCTCTCAAGATGCTATTAATGTAACATTTATTGTATATGTCCATGGACCTATCCACTTCACTCTTTTCTGAGTTCCTTGAAGTCACCATCTTCATGTTGACAATAGCGTTTTGATGGGGCATGATTTCTAGATGTTTGAAGTTATAATTTATAATAATGTTTCCTGACAATTTGATATTCTGTTTCAGTTGCTCCTGATGAAGTTTTTAGAATATGTCGTCTTTAATAGGTTTTTCTTGTGGGGTCTGAGTTCTAATATTATTGTGTTTTCCTCTTTGGCTCCTGTAGGAGGAGTTGGAGCTTGCAAGTTCCTCTGCTGATGTTACTTCTTTAACGAGGTCATATGATGCTAAACTTTTAAACAGTGGCAGGGCTTGGGCAATATACCTTACTCTGGCAAGCGATGCACTAAGGAAGGAGTTACTGGGTGCTTGCTTCCCAAGTATTTGTGATGGAACAGAGGAAAATATTTTATATTGGTTTGTGATTCTTGCTTTTGAAAGATGATTTGAACAAGCTATTACTTATTCATTATATAATATTGCTTTATAGAGGAGATTTTTCAGTTTTTGATGTCAAATGATACACCTTACACCAAAAGGTATCCTTATGGTGCCATACTCAATCTTCCTCCTGAAAACTCACTCTGGTTTCTAGTTAAATCAAGTTCTTTAAAATACACATTGTGAGTCCTAACAAGAAATCTGTGATTATTAGCCATAGGTAAGTTTGATGTTCCATTTTGCTTTTGGAAACTATCATATCAATTAATTTAATAGCAGCTTCAAAGATTTTGGTTTTCATATCTATGGTGAGGTTTGGAGGCACATAATTGCTTGGTTTTTATTTTATTGCCATCTTTTGTGATTTTTTTGGCTTCTTCTGTCCAGTTGTATTTTTTCCTGCTTAATTAAGCATGTACAGAACTTTGATTATCATCATCGTTTCACTGTTTCATAGTTCTTCTATTCACGGGAAAGGTCTGAACAGATTCTGGTCAAACATTGAAGGTTATTATGGCCCATTGCTGATGTTGGTTTCAGCTAGTTCAGGAGATGGTCAAGAGAGTAATGACAGTGTCAACAGGTGGATCATTGGTGTACTTACTGAGAAGGGCTTTGAGAATAGGGATCAGTATTATGGAGGCAGTGGAAATCTTTATGCCATAAGTCCTGTCTTTCATGTTTTCCCACCTTTTGGTTAGTGTGTGAGTGCACGTGAGAGAGTTTGAATCCTAACAAAAAGTTAATGTTTGTGAAACTCACCAACTGAATTTCTGATAATTCAGGGAGGGAGAAGAACTTTGTGTACAGCCACCTGCATCCTACTGCTAGAGTTTATGAGCCACATCCAAAGCCTGTTGGAATTGCATTTGGAGGAAAAGTTGGGAATGAGAGAATATTCATTGATGAAGATTTTGCTAGAATTACTGTTCGCCATCATGCAGGCGACAAGACATACCGACCAGGTCCACTGATGCCTAATCAGGTGCTTAAGAGTCGCTAGATTTACAGTATTTGGTGAATAGACATTAAAACGAAGCCATTTGCATACTTACGTTGGGTGCTTTTCTTGCTAAATGGGAAATCATCCTTACCTCATTTAACATTATTAACCTTTTATGCATGTGCTTGTACTATAATCGGTTACACATACTGACGTCTGCTCAATTTGAACCCTCTCAAACTGAAATACTTCATTTTAACCTGTCTATCTTCATTTTTAAATGGAGACTAAAAATATGGTAGAGAAAGAAGCAAAAGGAGAAGGTGGGGAGGGTGGGAGGGAGGGAGAGAGAGAGAGCTCCTTGTATTCCATGATATCCCATACACTAGAATATGGCATTTGTCAGACCACCTAACTGGGATTTTGTGATGTTGACTTTGATTTTGAGGGCTTTAGCATGTGAATCTGAATCTGCAATGGTCTATATTTCAGGGTTTTCTACCTTTGGAAGCTTCCATTCTGGAAGTGGAAGTCTGGGGTTTGGGTGGACGAAGAGCCAAAGAAGTACAAAATTCTTACAAGAAGAGAGAGGAGCTTTTCACTGAGCAAAGGCGTAAGGTAGCTTTTAGATCAACTGATAGCATCTTCCACAATTTCATTATCCCTTTTTTCCTTTGAAGTGAGATTGATGGATCTATTGTGTCTCATTTTTTTCGGATGGGGAATTTTTGGTGGGCTGGCTGGATCTTTCACTAATTACAGGTTGATTTGAAGACATTTGCAAGCTGGGAGGATTCACCAGAGAAGATGATGATGGACATGATCTCGGATCACAACAGTGTCAGGCGGGAGGATCGCTCGTGGTGAGTGATTATTAGATTTAACATTCTTCCAGAAGCAGAACGCTCTAAAAGGAGTTATTATTATTATTTTTGGGTGCTTGGAATGCCCTAGAGGAGTTGAGCTAGAATAAAATTGTTCCTTTGAGGATTCGACTTGCGGTGATGGTAGCACTTGAAAGATGGCTACCCACTTGGACTCTGAGGAAGGGATGATGTCTGAGTGGACACTGTGGCATTTAATACAGTCCGTTGAATCTATCCTAGTTACCCTACAACTTTTCCTAGGAAAAGCAAACTAAACTACGACACTGTCCGTTAATCCTGTCCGTTGAATCTAATTGGACAGGTAATTGCGTTAAGTAAATGCTAATCAATTCAACCCCCATTCATGAAAAGCAAACTAAACTACAAAATTATTGGCAATTAACCTATCGACTAAAAATGAATACAAAGCCACAAGGTCAGTGTCGTTCCAGTAAGTTGCCATGTACATCTGAAAGGCAAAGGTTGAAATAAACCTAAACCCATGGCTGCCACCTATCCATTTAATAGGGGAAGTGGGAAAACACACTGCCAAGTTGTGATAAATGAAAATTTTAAAAATAAAATCCAGTAGAAGTGTAGAGGCAAATGATTAAGACAACCTCAGAAAAACATATTGACATCAGGCGTAGAAGCGTAGAATGCACAAGTCAAGTTTCCATGCTAGTGTTTTGGATATGTTCAAGCAATACAGAGTCATCCACCCCATATGGTTTGAGAATTCTAACATACAACAGGGGAATAAAACGAATAGAAGACAAATGATTGGGGGATAGATTCTAACATACTTCATGCTCTGAAGTAGATAAATTAAATATTCACAAAAATGTAACTTCATGCTTTGAACTGCCATTCCCTTCGGCACATGGGACAGTGTGCTTGAGGAGTCTGCGAATTAACCCACTTCAAGATACAATGAAGATGGAAGGAATGGTTGCATGCGCCCCAAACTGCAAAAATGAGAATACCACAAGTCAACAACAGTAAGTAGCCTGCAGCTGATGGATCATGCCAGTTCTCCACCAACTGGAATGATTCCATTCATTGCCTAGGCTCCAACTTTACAATCGAAACTTGTTCAAAAACAAATATTGCTTAAATTTGATGCAATTGTAAAACAATGTTGAGAAGACATTATTACACCATTCAAACGAGCAGGTCAATGGCAGTGAACATAAATCGTTTTGCATTGCAAGGAAAAAGCTTAACCAATCTGGCCTTCAAACCATACGACTGCAAGTAATAGAACAGGCAAAATAGCAGAACTGGAAATGAATTCCCAATCATCATCCTTCAAGCTCCATAAGTTACAAGTACTATTTCATTTTCTATGATACAATTTTATAACTCTTTTATTACAAGATAAAGGTAAAAATCAAGATGTTTTACTGATGGTGAAGTACGAGACTTACTTAGAGGACAATCATCCCCGGGAAGTTTGCAATCTGGGCAACAGCCATCAAAGGCCATCCTACATATCCCACATGTTTCATCTTGAGCATCCCATGTCCATGATGCAACAGCATGCCACCTATAATAATGATCAAAAAATATTTTCACACCAACAGCAGACCATCCTCAATAAACTTTAAATCCAAATAATAATGCATAAAAAGCAAGCGAAAAAACCAAGCAATAGTATGTTGGATACGTACTCTGCCCAAATTGCAAACAAGATTCAAAACGGCATGAGTTAAGGAATTCAAGAGTCGTTAAAGGCATTCTTGCAATCAAGAAATCAATACCCAAACACCAACAAAACGAGTTTTGGAATTCACTGAGGCAATTTATCAAACAGCTTAAAGGCAATAAAAATGGCGAAGAAAATACTACAGAAAGCCAAACGAAAATTCATCATGCGTTGATATCAGCCCTCGTAAGGAAGGATCACTGCACCAGATAATTTGCCTTTGCCGTAGAGAAGAACAGCCGTGACGATGAAAAAGGGATTGGGGGAGTAATTGGAAAAAGGTTAGGATTCTTGTTAGATAGTAAAAGAAACCAAAAACTTGTAAGATCAAAAAGGATACGTAAAAGCTTCACTTTCATCTCGTCTTGTTTCCTCGAAAATTTGATACTGCGACAAAACACCAGATAACTCTATATCAGAAATCAGTCGGAGTACAAGAACAACGTTAATATCTGCAAAATCATTGAAATCAACGATGAATTCGTAATTTTAATAACTAACCTTGCGACTTTAAATCTTAACGTCAGTGGTTTGAATCGGGGAAAGAGAGAGAGAGAGAGTGCGTTAAAATGTCGATGAGCGGGAAATCATCCCCTCGGGTGAACCGGAAGGTACTGGGTCGTCGGTCACCGGTTCAACCTAGGTGGAAAGAACGGTCGAACTGGTGACATCATTATCATGCCATAAATTCAAATATTTAAAAAAGAGAGAGAGTGGACAACCAAACAAATTCCATTTTTCAAAACATGTTTAGCATTTTATTGGGATATAATTTCTCCATTAAATACAGTCAACAGGAAAAGGAAAAAAAAAATAAGTGTATTTATTTATATAAATATATAAATGAATACACTTATTTTTACCTCTAATAAAATATATGAAATCATTCTATGTTCTCTCCATTTTTACCTCTCTCTCTCTCTCTCTCTCTCGCCTCTCTCTCTAATTCTAACAGTAACGGGGTATCATTTGCCTCTCTTGCTTCCATTTATAAAATTTTAGTTTCTAAATTTTTTTCCTCAAACTTGGGGTGGTTAGAATTCTTCATGTGGGAATTCATAACCATGTTATGTTCGAATTCCTCAACACCATGCTGCAGGATTCTACTTGCAGAGATTTCCCCTTTCCGAGAAGTACTCCAAGCTGTCTCTCGGCGGTGGCAAAGAAGACATAAAAAAAAATATTAACGGGGAAGAATATAAGTGGAGGAGGATTTGTTCATAGTCAGATTTTGAGAATCAGACAAGACAAGAGGATTCATATCTCAGTGAACATATCCGTGAAGGTTTCAATGCCAACATCAATTACAAGACTCATCACTCTCGATACAAGAATAGTATCAATTGTCTTTTGATTTTTTCTTTCTATGAGGATTGAAATTATTAAATGGGTGAATAAAATGGTTTAGGATT
Organism: Dillenia turbinata; assembly: GCA_037126225.1. Lineage (NCBI taxonomy): Eukaryota > Viridiplantae > Streptophyta > Magnoliopsida > Dilleniales > Dilleniaceae > Dillenia > Dillenia turbinata. The sequence goes on from JBAMMX010000005.1 coordinate 2,151,656, forward strand.
TTTAAAAGAATGGATTAAGATTTATTTAAATTAAAAAATACTGTGGGTTATAATATTTATTATTTCAATGAAAAAAATTTTTTGATTGAATTTTGATACAACAATTGAATTGTTATTGGTTCGAGATATGGAAATAGTTTTTTTACAAAAAATAAGGAGAAAATTGTGTACAGTTTAGTTCAGAGCCGATCTCAATTATCAAGATTAATGTTTTGATTAATCGTTGATGTTGTATTTATTTATATAAATAATCGACTTATAAGGGTATTTACGTAATTAACGAGAAAGGAAATTAAAAATAAATAAAAGGAGAAAGAAATGTTATGTTCAATTTTTGGGAAGGGTGTCGTCTGACCGTTCCGGTTAGCCCATGGGCTTCATAGAATTTGCCACAAACTCTAGTTTCCGAATCACTGGGCGTGCATCTCTCACTCATTTTTTGGTTGCGTGTGCGGGTAACATTGGCCCGAGTCAAGTTTCCACGTGGGACCCTAACCACTAGGCCAAAGGCTCTATGGGGTCTCTCTCTCTCTCTCTCTCCCCGCATCGACCCTTGAAATATTGATGGCCAGAAAGTATGATGTGATCCCACATTTCCTTAACTTGGGCGGTGCGTACAAGTCATGGTTGTGGGCTGCATCTGTTGCAAAATTCAATTGCAAGAGTAGACTTCTACTGCTCTTTTTAAGTCATGGGGCCCGAAACTAGATGCTGCGATGAATCATTTTCAATAGTTTAGCAGTCCGTTGTGTTATTCACTTTGTTCTCTCTCTCTCTCTATTCACTCATACACAGAAACACACCCATCAAATTACCATGCTAGACAGAAATGTAAAGACGGGCGAGATGGGAATCCTTCTTAGTTATAGAAGTCTACATGCTACCAAATGTTCAATTGAACCATTAGAACTTTACATGGGATTAAGCATATCAATTTGCCCTTAGAAAATACAAGAGATCTAAAGATCATTTGCACAACGCATGTTTCCCACTTCACCACCACAAACGAGATTAAATTCGTGACCTAGCAAATGTTGGGAAATTAGTCCCCGACTATTATATTAGGCTATCATCACTTCACTAGGTCCACAAAAATAATTAGAAATGCAAGCAATTTACCTGCAAAACTAGACTTCATATAATATGCAATCCACTATAGACCAACGCATGTCCCATGGAGATGTAAATAATGGTAGAGCCACATTGCCGGTGGCTATATATGTCATACCTGTCTCTCCTTATCATCATCTCAAGGGTGGAAAAGGAAGAAATGGAAATATCACATTCATTACTCAACTGCTAAGGCTCAACTGGGAAATTATTCACAAACTTATCATCATATAGAAAACAATGTCGTCTAAAAATTTAATTGAGTAGACGTATTGTTTCATTACATAAGGCAAAAGGGTAGGCATTGCTTTACCAGACAAAATCTCTTGGTGATGCAAAGTTTGGAGGCCATGATTGAAGCATCAGAAAGTGTGACCAATACATCACAATTTGTCCAGATGAACCGGCTAGCAGTTACTGCTTCTTCTCTTCAGCCTTTCTTGGCTGAAAGCAGGGGAGGAAAAAGCAAGGTTTAAAACAGTTAAGCATTATGGCCATACCCGTACCACATATTCAGAATCTCCCCAAGCAAATTAAAAACACAAGGCAACGTGGTGTTTTTATTTTTTGGCCATCTAATCACAAGAAGACTGCAACTAATTGGATTATCAATTTGATTAGGTAGATAGTCTCAAGATTTCCATCCAAAGTCACAAGTTCACAGCAGAAGAACTCTGCGCACTGTATCCTTATACCAAGGTATGATCAGAAAGTTAGACACTTAATAGGAGCAACAAAGATGATCGAATGCTAAATGAAAAATTAATAAACAAGTCAAGACAACTACGAGTACCATGTTATTATCCCCTTTCCTAGTTAAATTTGATGGATCTAGTGGTCACCCTACCATAAGGCAAAATTTTCTTATGGATTATCAGCTCAGCGTCAGATCTTGATTAAGCATGCTCTTAGCAAAACCAAGCCACCAAAGATAAATTCAGCTAAGACATTAACGTACAAAGGAGGCACCAAAATAAGCAATCTGACAAATTATAATTAAATTGACTAAGGGACAAATTAATTTCAGATTGACAAATACTTGTATAACAAAATCATTGACATTCAAGCATAGTGACAATCTGGGCAGAACAATAGCACTATCGGGAAAAACCTCAGGCTGATCTTTTATAGCAAACCTCTATATCTTCAAATCAGTTTTATCAAAGGTTTTACCATCATGCGGCATGATTGAATGAAAGAAAAGAAAGAAAAAGAAAAATTGAGACCATGCTGATCATTTGCTCTTTAGATCACACTACTATGATATCTCAATTGACCAGATTACGTAGGAAGGTCCTAAACCATACCAGAAATCCCAAATAGAGTTTTAAACTTCATTTTGGAGTGTTCAGTTTTCTTAACTTTATATTTGTAACAAACAAGGTGCCAATTATAATTGTAATAAAGAAGGTTTTACCTTCAAATGATTGTTAAAAACTAACAATAGGGTGACATGGCCCTAATAAATGTTGACATGGCTAATTTTGCAGGCTTAGTTGGCAATTGAAAGTAACAAAACAATTTGTTATATGTATAAAAATAATAAACTAAACTAAAATGAAATAAAATTAAATTAAAAAATAAATAAATAAAAGAGAAGTCCCACAGCCTTCATGACCCCAATCCTACCACGGCTACTAAGTAGCACCAGATTGCAACCCCCTCTATAATGCGGCTGTTATCCGTGTCCACTTGCTGATCAAGAATGTACCAATCCCCTATGGCTATTGTCTGATTGTCAAACAAACTTTGTTCTTCAACGCAGGCCTTGGATGTTGGATCAAGTAAAGGAAATTAAAATGCAAAATAAACCTACAAAATTAGCTACATCATTCTTTATTAGATGCCACATCAGCATTCTGTTAAGTTTTAAACAGTTAGTTGACAGCAAAACCTTATGAGTTACAATAAAAGGTTTAAATGTCCTGATGTTACAAAGTGAAGTTTAAACCTATTTGGAATTGTCAGCTTAGTTTAGAACCTTCTCGTCTAATTTGGTCTATCTCAATTCCAAAGAGAACCCAACTTGACACCCCCATTCTCATCATGGGTAAATAATACAAGACAGTAATTCAGTGGACAGACACCCTAAAGCAGGGAGCTGCCAAAATTCTGAGCATGACATGTAGGATATATACTGAACAACAATCTAATTTCAGAAACAATTAATAATAATCAAAAAGACTATTGAAAGATACACACCCCAATAGCCCCTCAACTAGGATACAAAGAGAAGAACCAGAACGTGAGCAAGTAAATAGAAGCAAAAGGCACCCAAAAAAAAACACTTAAAAGAGAATGATAGGGAAGACTACCAATGTTTAAAAAGGCCACAACAAGAAACACGTTCAATCAATACATTTTCCAAATTAATTGAGATAAAATTTAGCCCACTTTCGCGTGTTGTGTCGAGTTCAAGCATTTTGTCAAACAGCTAGCATACATAAGAGAACTTCCATTCAAGTAAAAAAAAAAAAAATAAAAAAGAGAGAGAGAGATAGAGAAGCCCTAATTGCCAACCCTAAAACGAAACAAAGACCCATCAAAATTGAGAGAATGAACTGAACATTTAGGGGAAAAAAAACAGACGAACAGGAACCCACAAAAATTTAGTACCTTAGTACCAGGAGCAGGTTGATGAAGCTCTTCTTCAGGAATAATGACAGGCCAAGTCTCACCCGCTTCACGAAACATCTGTTCTGTCTCGAGAAGCTGACCTTTGTCAAGAATCATAGTCCGAATAGTCTGGGCAGGGGTTGATGTAGCGTCGAAGACCTCCTCGTGGCCGTTGACGAAAGTGACGGAGATCTGGGGAGGATGGTCGTCTGTGCGGCGCTTCACGACCAGCTGACAAGCTGGGTTCGACTCCTTAGCTTTCCGAGCATTGCACTGTGCCAGGAACTCCATACATGCGGCTGTTCGTGGGTCGAGTGCGTTGAACTCGATTCGAACTTTTGATAGAAACTTCAACATTCTCCCCCAAGCAGTTGATGAGCACAAACACCTTTTTCTGCAGCAGGAGACGCACCACTTCTGGGTACGGTTATGACCCCTTCGGCAATGATATTAATTCCCTTGTATGACAAAAACGAAAAGCCTATATATGAGTTTTACGAATTTATTAATTTATATTTTTCTCAACCAAATTTAAATATTGCCAATGCTAGCCTTAGCAATAAAATAATTAAACAAATACCTTTTCTGATTTGTATAACGTTGGAAGCAAGGGTTGCTAATCAAAAAAAAATAAAATAAAATTATTAATCTTATTATTATTTTGTTTTGAGGGTCACTAGCCCGACAACAGAGTTAAGTCACCTAGGTTGTATAGGCAAATATTACATAAAATTAAAAATAACAAAATAGAATCGAAGGGGGATAATAAACTTCAGTTCATACATCTTTGCCTCTTTGCCTGGACGCCCTTAAAGATCCAAGGCCTGCGTGCACAAATATTTTGGGTGTAAAGTTTTAGAGTAAGTTTGGTTCATGGAATAAGAAGGGAAAGAAAATGGGGGGGGGGGATTAATTTCATATGAAAATAAATATATATATTTTTATTTTATTTAATAAAAGTAGAAAGAAAAGAAAGGGTATTATTTTTCTTTAATTGATTGGAGTGAAAATTGAGAGGAGAGAAGAAGAAAATAGGTATTATTCTCCCTAGAAAAAATAGATAATTATGTCCACAAATTTCCATTACAATCCCAATCCATCCCTTCATTTCAAACAAAATGAGAATAATCTCATATTTGCCCCCCCACATTTATTTTCTTTTCTCTTTTTCTCCCACCTTACACCAAACCAAACTTTCTTTTTAAAAAAAAGTGATGCGTAATGGATGTAAATGTAGAAGATTTGTTCCATTATTTGTATTAAAAAGCAATGCTCCACACAACAAAAATTCAATAAATATAAATTTAAGCAGGCATTAAATGGCCAAGGAAGTATAAGACTGCCGTCTGTAGCACTGGTAAATATACACACAGGACTGTCATTTACTGGACAAATATGAAGCAGTTATTGTGGTCGTCCGGTACCATTCATTTTCTCTGCACTTTGTGCCTCTAGTGTGTTGGGTAACCCGCTGTCCATGGACGCATCAAATGCCATTTTTTTCAGTGCATAATTATAAACCAGTAATTTCCCTATCCACTTTCATTCTCTTTGCACTTTGAGCCTCTGGCATGCTACTAATCCGTTGCTGTAGCGATGCATCATGCTGGTATGCACAGTTCACCCCATGCCGGCATCCCTTGGAACTGTTAAAATATATGCAGGGCTTCATTATCTTGGGCTTTAACTCTCTAGGTTTAGGGTTGCTGGGTCGCTCCTGGTTCAGTCCTACTGGATGGTGAGTTTGGCGTTTACCATATTGTTGAACTTGCTCTTGAGTTTCTTGTCTCTCTCCTCCATGCTGCTGAATCAGACTTTTATAATAGCTCATGTCTTTTGCTGGAGGACCTGCATTGGTAGCTGAGGATGGAACAGGAATAGGAATGGGTGGAGGAGGCCGAGGAATGGGAGCTAACCCTATCCCATTAAGCTGAGGGTAGAAGGGTCCATTAGAAGGTGCTGCTAATGTCTGCCCACCAAATTCAGTCCTATTGATTTGGACTGGAGGTGGATTGGATGATGTTACAGGAGAAAGACCCGGGGGATTGGACATGGGTTGCAAGTTCTGAGGTGTTCCATATTCTGTAACACATTTTTCGATCAACTTTGGGTTGCTAAGTATTTTAAAGAGCAAGTCGGGGTCAATCATGCTTCCTTGCTCGTTGCTTCTCGTAATTGCTGTAAAAGCGGCAGATGCAGCTGCTACAACATCAAGTTCAACACCATAGGCCAAAGGACCCAACGGATTCGGATTTGCATTTGCCAGTTGATTAGGGAAATTGGGGATGTTCCCTTCAGATGAAGGTGGAGGGCCGGGCATCAAATGCTGGGACTGAATGTTCATGGGAACATTGGCTGGTGCCAAGTATTCACCTGAAGTATCAGTTGTTGAATCTTCATCTTCAATGGCAGTAATGGATATAGCAGGAACTGACTGATCGTTGGGATCAGAACCTTCAGTATCCATGGGAAAAGAGGGACTGCATGCAATATGTCCACAAGTAAAACTTAGGTCCAAGAATAGAAGAATCAAATTAGGAAAAACAAGGCAAGGTCAAAGCACACTTTGGAGGAATGGCAGATGGACGAGGATAGATAGCTTCAAGGACTCTCATTTTCCGCTGATTTTGAGCCTCAATTTCTTTGCTTTCTTCACCAGCAACCACTTGCCAGGTAACATCTAACACAAACTGTACAACACAGAAAGAATGATTCAAGTTCAGGGCTAGCATCTCTGCTCCACAATTTATACGGGTCAATGCTGAAGCAGCAAAGAATATTAAGATCCTTACTCTGGAAGGGCAATTCCATTTAGCTAAAGGAATCTGGGACAATTTATTCTTTAAGATGTTTGCTGGATGAGCTGCTTCAAAGCCAGGTGGCAAATTGTCATCAACACCAGTATTATTAGAATGCGATGACCAAGGTGCCTTTGCTTGAAGGTGATCCTGGGCACCCAATCCTACTTGTGAAGGAGATTCCTCTGATAGGAACAACCTTACCTGTGCAAGTAAAAAGCAGCAATGAACAAGTTCAGCAACCAAGCAATGGCATGCAAAAGAACCACCCAGTAGATCAGAAAGTATCCTCCAAGCAAATGCCCAATAAAAGCTGGGTGTCAAGAAAGAACAGCATGAACAGAATACATGACATTAGTTAGCATCACAAAAGGCCACCTTCTCCTAGAAATGTCCAGCGCACGCACAAGACAGCAGAAACTAAATTTACTATCACAGACTGTCAGTATTTCCTATAGTCCTGTACACTCCATGCACAAAACATGGTCTATGATAATACAACCTAGGCATACACTTGTTGCCTGAATTGAAGCACACTGGTGCTTATGGAAATAAAAAGGCAAAATAGAAGCAGCATGGGAAATACCACGTCTCTTCCCTTGGCTTGATTATGGAACAGATGAGAATTCTTTGGAGATGTTATCACAATAGGAAATGGATATGCATCAGAAGCACAAAGAGATGCTATGCCACAGAGATCGAATTGCAAGATTTTTCATCGAAATTTAACATGTAATATATGAAACTGTTAAGCTGAAAAGACACCTTTCCACTTTGGAAGTGACAACCCCCACGCACAGAACAGGAATAAAGCTAGACAGCTTATACTGAACAGCAATATAGTATCCTCGGTGTTTTGGATAAGAAATTTTTTAGGAAAATTTACTAACAAAACTAGACAGGTGCAACTTATTGACAAAATGTAGAACAGAATAAAAATATTAAATTGATAAGCCTAAGCAAGCATGTAGGAACAATAGATCCTGCTAATAAAGAGGCAGGCTAGTTCACAAGCTCTCCTGCCACTATGGGGCTTAGGAAAGGTTAAATGTATGCAGCCCTACTTTGTAACCAAAGGAGCCATTCCCGCAATCTGATTCCATTACCTTCAGGCTACAACAAAACATCTTTACCATTACATCCGGTCCATCCTCAGCTTCCATTACAGCCGGCCTCTGATACTACAATCTACCATAATAATAAATCTATCTTCTTTGCTTTTAGTTGTCACTATAACAGAGCTAAAATAATGACGTCTTATATAAATTCAGATTACCTTAGGAAATCAAAAACTTTGGGCTCTGCCAAATCAGAACTTGATAGAATCAGGCAACTAAGGGCAAAAGAAGAAAATTTATAAAATTTCATCCAACCATTAAAGCATCCCACTAAACACATGGGTAAAAGGTGGTCAATATAAAGACTGTTTCCAGGAGTTGAACCTAAGACCTCTAATAAAGATGCAAGAAATGCACAAACTACTTAATGCCAACAAAAAATTCAACTCAGAGTTATATGTAATGGTATTAAGCTTCTCCCATGGCATAAGTTAAAACTAATAATCCGCAATTGGCAACACATCAGCATTCAACATTCCTGATTGCGTGAGAATCACATGGAGCAAACTTGTTCAAGCACTTTAACATGTTAAAAGGCTTCAAGTGAAATAAAATTATAAAACCTCAAATACTAACTACACATCATCTTTCAACTTTTGCTGCTTTTCATCTTGTTAAGGCCAGGATTTTTCAAGAAAGAAACATGAAATCAGCCTGGAGCAGTGATCTAAGGCCATCCAACACTCGGGAACTGTTGGTCCTAGGACATCACATTCAAGAGCAATGGGCATTGAACGATGCACTCCTCCCCAACACTACTCATGATTCAACCACCTGGTCCACCTCTATAATCAGAAATTATAGATTGTTGAAGTTAAACTCCGTAAAATGTCCGTCTAGAAGAGTTTAACAGTCTAAGGAGGAAAGCCATCTTGTAAAATGTTCCTTTAAGGCATTCCATCCGGTTACTTCACAAAAGCAGAAACACACGCCTGGCATGGCAAAAATTAGCCCATCAGTGATCAGATACTCCAGCAGAGGATTTTATTCCTAGAAAACATGGATTAAGCACCAAGAGAATTGTCAAATAACAAACAAATGCACACAGGTAGAATTGGCATGCAAGATGAGAAACTGTATATTCAGGACCAACAGTAAACTAACATTTAACTGTATCCCTGCACATAGTACTGTTGAAGAATACAGATCATTAGTTTGTAAACGGCTCTGCTCTTTGTTGAGTGAAAGAAACTGGCATGATATGGAGTATCAATTTCGTCAGCAAAATGAACAACTTGCATTCTGATTCTCAAGGACACAATTTTTACCCCCTTTCTCATTGCAAATTGTTTCTTGCTAGCGAAGAAAACTCCTTTTTCACAAGTCAGCTGATTCATATGAAGATTCCCAATCTCCTTTTACTATTTATTTATTTATTTCTCTTTTAAGAATTCAAGCCAGATCTTTTAATCCCATCTCCAATTTCTCCTATTTTCCCCAAAAAAAAGATTTCCACATGCCCACTTATTCCAATGACAGCCGGTTTTTAAACCCAGTAGTTCTCCAGAAATCAATAGTTCTGCAAAATTGACAGCATTGCTCAGTTCACGATCCTTCTCAGACTCAAATGTCCAGACATGTTGCAAACATGTTAGCCAAAAGCTTACATACTTTGGCCACCATAAACAGGAGTATTTTGCGCTTAGAAATGATTTGTTTGTTTATATGTACTTTTTTTCTCTTCAAATTTACTTGGCTGAAACTTTTAATTTACCATTAAATCAAATTTCAATAGCACTTTTGAGCACGATATCTCCAAACATTCAATCTTCTTGGAGTACTTAACCATACTGTGGTCATCGGTCTTAATTGGTCTTGGACCTCAAAATGCAAATACTACGATATCCCTCCAGTTCCAGTAGATGCGCATTTCCGGACAATAAACTACAATCTTGTATATTTGGAATGCAATGCCAAAATAAAATTACAATCACAGTACGTACAAATTGAAGGGATCATGCTAGCAAGGAGAAGGCAGTATGACTATAAGCAGAAAAGGACCACTGAGTTCCAAACTGGAATAGTTTTTGCTAAAGTGAAGAAAATGGTGAAGTAAAGAGGATGTCTAAAACATGCTTGCAGAAAACAGGAATCCTAAAGATAAATTGAGGGGTGAGATGACAGTTGATGCGGTCAGTCAACCAACAATGCTTTGAATAATATCACATACCAAATAACCAACCACTAGGCTTCTCATATGCAAGCAAATGATGCACACATCTGAATAATGTAGGCAACTCTACATTTTCAGGTATCTTCACATAATTCAAGACTTCTTTCCTAGATTTCACAAAGATAAAGAAAAGCCTGTAATCCTTTGGTTTTTACAGCCTAGCACACCACAAGTGGTTCAATTCGGTGCAAACTCCAGCAAACTGAGATTTCCACCTGACATATGGAAAGCTATAAATGTGTGCATGCAGTTAACATGACTAGAGTTCCAGGGTCCTTCCAATTGTGTAATCCAATAAATTACATGCCCTCAGTATCAATACACACTTTACCTACTTAAAACTAATCATAATAAATGTTTGGGCTAATACAAACAGCATCGAACTGGCTTGTTTAAAGTAATATCAATTTGAGGCAAATTGGGTAGCACAACATCTCCTTTCAATAAGAAGGCAATGAGTAAAGGCTGCCTGATCTCAAACAATGACATGAATGTAGGCCTTTAATCTAGCATACTAGGAAAAGGTTTATCAAGTAAAATAGCATAGCCAACCCCTAGTGCTTAGAACATAAAACTTTTTTTCCTCTTTTTCTTTTCTGGGTATTTTGGTGGAAATGAAACATCATCCTACAGATGAATTCTTTTAGTTACATTATACATAAAAAGGAGAAACATATCAAAACAATAGCATGAAAATGAGGTTTAATCACTTTATTTATGTCAAGTGTCAAATGTTCTCAGACGCAGAAACTTAATCCTAAATAAAGACAAATGTTGACATCCAATTATTATTTTTAGCAGACAGATAACATCAAAACCCAATAAAACTTAGTAAATTAATCAACAGCAGAAAAGCACAGAAAACCAGAAAACAGATAGACAACATTCACACAAAATCAACACTGGAATGGGGAGCTCAACTTCCTCGTAAAATTTTGAGCTTCACTGATCAAAAACCCAATATAAATTCATCTAAGACTATGAATTTCTTTCGGAAAATGAAAACCTCGATGGAAGAACATTGGGGGATTAATACCTGACAAAGATTAAGATCAGAAGCCCATGAAACCCTTTTCGATTTCTGCAATCCAAGCATATTTAGAGAGAGAGAGAGAGAGAGAGATATTCAAAAATTGAATCTTCTTTCTTTTATCCGCTTCGTAAAAAACAAAGTCTTTAAATAAATCAAAACCCTAAATCTACTCCATTCATTCAAAACCGGTTCTTATTAGTACAACGTTAGCCTAAATTTCCCGATTCTTTCTTATGACGCGATCGAAGTGGATTAGACACGACCACTGATCGAGACGAGAGAGAGAGAGAGAGATTCAAGCTAACCCTAGATCCTCTGGTTTGGTTCTTCGCTCCAATTATCTTTCTCTTTATCTCCCACCCTTATATCTTTCTGAGCTATAGCGCGTGTGGACGAAAGTGAAGAGGTCTTGGGGGTGCCGTTGTCCGATTTACAAGGAGAGTAAAATACAAACGTGGGGCTTGCGCGTGGTGGTGGTAGTGGGTGTTGCGGCGTTTTTTAGACCGTCGATGGAGGACGGCACCTGATGAAATCACAAATAAACGCGACCCGGAACAGGATTTTTATTTTTATTTTTTACGTTACGGGCTGGACTCAAATTGGGCTTAATGTATGGGCTCAATATTTAATGGGCCGGATTTCATGATTCGGTCTCGAATTCCAAGTGTGATGGTGGACCAAACTGAGGGGCACAATTTTCTCTACTCCATTTCTATTAATTTTCCTCTTATAATTACAAAATTAAAATCAAATATAAAATTTTACCAATAAAGCCCAAATCTTTATAAAATAAATTAAAATTATTACTATGCCGATAAACTTTTAACAAGATCAATGACAAAACAGGCCGATGAACGGGTTTGTAAGGCAATGCAAAGAACTACCAGCTCTTAGAAAATTGTATTAGTGACTTTAGAACAAAATTTTCAATGCAAATGCATAGGATTACTTTTAAGTCGCTCAACCTGCCACAGGCACCAGAAAAGGCAGGGTAATAAACTTGTGCATTGCTTGGGTGGTTTCAATTGAATAGACTTATTTTGTGTGTGTGTGTGTGTGTGTGAGTGTTTTTTTTTTTAATTAAACCTAAATGCTAACCCTTAGATCCTAGATTTCAGATCGGGGTGAAAGTCGGCTCGTGGGTTTCAATTTGGAATAAATTTGGGTTTTTAGTAATAGCTAAATTATGTAAATAAAAGGAAAAAAAAATTGTACTAGTAGCTCCAACCTTACCCATGTTCCTTCACTACATTCTGGTGCACACCCATGTTCCTTCACTACATTCCGGCCCATATATGCAGCAACTCATAATCAGGTATCATAATTGTTTCAATATGTCCCTCAACAATTTATCTTTGTATTTCCTTATAATAATAATAATAATAATAATAATAATAATAATTGTTCCAAGGTCAAAAATGAATAGTATTCCGGGTCCTCGGCACACCCGACTTACCAAAGGGGAGAGTGGAGCTGGAGCTCCTTTTCGAGTGTGTTCCAAATGATTCCCTCCATTTTTTTCTATCCATTGTTCTATATTTTTATACAATAATTAAAAAAAAAAATCAAATTATCTCAATTTTAGTCATTTTTCTCACTCAATTACTTTATGTAATTTGATTTAGGGAAGCTACAATAAAGAGTAAGGATGGTACTGAAAAAATAAATAAATAAATAAATATTTTTCTTAACATTTTTGGGTTATTATTTAAAACAAAACAAGTCTTAAAACTGATAAAATGGAATGTGAGAGTAGGGGTGTAAGTGAGTCCTACTCGCGAGTAGTTCGAGTTCGATTCTAGGCATACTCGAATTCGGCTCGATTTAATCGAGTTTTAACCGAGTTCGAGTCGAGTTTGATTATATCAATTTAAATGTCAAGTCGAATTCGAGTGTTAAAATACTCGATTCAAAGTGTTCGCAAACCTAATCAAGCCGAGTTTGAGTTGAGCCGAACTCGAGTTTAAATATATTAAATTTTAGTTTACAATCAAACTTGATTTCTACAAGTATTCGAGTTGAGCCAAGTCGAGTCTGAATATTGTAAAATTTTTTTCAAATCAAGTTCGAGTTTAAAAATTCAGACTCTTGAGTTCGAGTCGAGTATTGAGTTGAATAATTTTTAATCGAGTCAAATTTGAGTAGAGTAGTGTATCAACTTAGGTCGGCTCGATTACACCCCTACGTGAGAGTATTATATACCTGCATTACTCCTATATTATCGATTAGAAAGGAAAGGATTTAGTTCTATCTATTGCCATTTAATTGGTTAGTCAAGAGGTACACAGTTGCTTGACCTGAGGGAGTGAGTTGAAGACATGTAGTGAAAGGAACGCAGTCACTCTTACTAAGGAGAGGATGGAAAGATGGTTGAGCAAAGGAGTAGTGCCTAGAACCATAGCAAATATTATTTTTTAGTAGAAAAAGAAAGGAATTGGTCCATTCGGGAACATCCAATAAAATTGGAGAGACGGATCGGTTTGTGAAAGGGGTTAGCCATGCCCGAAACGTATAAAACTATAATAACAATAATAATTAAAATCTTAATTTTAAAATTTGGGATCGACTCTAAGAGACAAATATATATAAAAAAACACATAGATACACTATCTAACTAAACTTTTAATATAAAAAAAAATAATTTAATTTGTTCAAATTATCCTACGCCACTCATTTCTGTCCAAAATTATCTTTTCAGTTAACCTCTATTCAAAATTATCTTTTCAATTAACCTCTTAACCGTTATGTCTTTGTGAATACATTGCATTCATATTTTTAACGGTATATCTCGTCGTTTGACTAAATCTTCTATATTTAAACTCTCGATCTTCCTAATTTGTGCGTTTTTGGATTTTCATTATATATGTTCAAATCACTTCAAACGATACTTTCGTACCTTATCTATAATTGGGTTCACTCTCAATTTAGTGCGTATCTCTTCATTTCTAATTCTATTTTTTTTTAGTTTTACCACACATTCACCTTAACATTCTCATCTCAACGACTGTCATTTTCTGTTTTTATTATTGTTTAATGGTCTAATATTCGATACCATACAGTAATGCAGGTCCTACTGCTATTCTATAAAACTTTCATTTCAAATATAGTGGTATCATGCGATCACAAAAAAATTCAAATGTCTTTCTCCACTTCATCAAACCTGCTTGAATCCTATGATTCACATTCATATCTATGTTAATCAACTCCAACTCAGGGGCAAACTCGCTTCTAACTGGGACGGCCCATGTCGGGTACGTTCTGTGGTTCAATTGAGAACTTATCGTCTCGACAATCTAGACGGATCGGCAATGCTTAGGATCTAAAACTCGAAAAATCTACGCATATACTATCAGTGGACTTCAAAACTATCTAACAGTTAGAAGAACCAGCCCAGAGAGAGTTAAAAGATTTTCTATCATTTGGAGGGTCTAAGTCGCTTACCTAATATTGTTCGTACACGTCGTCAATATGGGATGAAATTCTCCGAACGGGTGGACGCTCTCTATCTAAAGATTTCTTATTGCTTGGAGGGTCTAAGTCACACAGTTCCTATCGTTCGTACGCGTTGTCAATATGGGATGGAACTCTCCGAACGAGTAGACACGACCCCTCTATCTAAAGATTTCCTATCGCACGGAGGGTTTAAGTCGTACAGCTCCTATCGTTTGTACGAGTCGTCAATATGGGATGGAACTTCCTAAACGGGTGGACACGGCCCCTCTATCTAAAGATTTCTTATCGCACGGAGGGTTTAAGTCGTCAATCTCCTATCATTCGTAGGCATTAGAACTCCTCGAACAGGTAGACGTGACCCCTCTATCTAAAGATTGCCTATCGCATGGAGGTCTAAGTCGCCTAACTCCTATCGTTTGTACACGTCATCAATATGGGATGGAACTCCCCGAACGGATGGACGCGACCCCTCTACCTAAAGATTTTCTATCGCTCGAATGGTCTAAATCGCTTAGTCCCTATCGATCGAGCGTATGGGAGACGGAGTTTCCCAAACGAACGAGCACGATCCCTCAACCTAACTACTGAACATTTGGTGGCTCGAAAGGCCGGTATTACTCAACATCTCAGTATGGAGCCTAAAATTAGATGTGGATCTACCACGACGAAAGTTAAAGAAAGCGCATAGCCAGACAAGAGAATAAAGACAAAACTCAAGTAAGTAAAGTATCACATTTTATTTATCCTTATACAAGAAGTACATTTGGTTACGTTAGTATGTATACATGCCCTTAGGTCAGGTCGACTACACCTAGAAATACATAGCGGGGTCACTCAGAAATTCAAAAACCTTCAGTCCTTACACTAGAGAGTACAAAAATAAATATAGTGCTAGGGATAGAAGGAGGTGAGCTCGGGTTTTGTCACTCTTAAACTACCTAAACCCGACCTACCGATTCAAAAAACGGTACAAGACGCACCCCCGTTGGTGATGGATGATCCCACTATGCTGACCGAATAACGGCCGACGTAATGAGATTTCATTCCGGTGGTCCCCTTCCTTAATGAGATCTCATTCCAGCAAAAGTTACTCGAATTATAGAGTTTCGCATACCAAAACACCTCACAAGACAGCTCTAAAAAAGTAATCACTTTTTACAAAACCCTAAAGAGGAGAAAAAGTCTCAATTTTTTACGAAAGAAAACAAATACCCGTTGTAACTATTTATAACAATAGAGAAGTTGGCCATAATTAACTTAGGGTAGGTGAAACGGATCATCGGGAACAGCTTGTCATAAATAGAGAAATAAATTGTCTTCAATTCCCCATGAAAGGGTCACTTCCGATGAGACACACCCGCGTTCATGACAAGAAGGTGGAAAAGATTATGACGAACCTAGCACCCCTATGCTTCTGTAATGAATAGAGCATACCTCACCCTAATAGGTCTCTACTCATGGCGCTTCGTTGTCAAGAAGGTAATGAGTCGGGAGTAAATGATGAGACATGGTTCGAAACCTAGCTGGAGGGGTCAGCTCTTGGAAGGCCCACAAAAGATGGCTACTGACCGCTGTTCAAATATGATTATTTACCGAAAGATCTCAGTTGCGCAAATCTTCCGAACAATAGGGCCCTAGTCGTCCCGACCAACTGAACATGATTAATCAAACAAAGGTAACTGCCCCGATCGGGCATTCAGCCATCGGTCCTTCAAGTGAACAAGCTCTGAAGACCCTTCATCGGTCGAGCGACTGATCGATAGACAACAGTTCTAACGATTCTAAGGGAAAGTCAAAGTATCATAATGGCTCCTACTTCTTATTTGAGAGCAGACTCGTTAGAATCTTTCGGTTAAAAAAAGGATCCTACAAAAAAACGAAAATTTCCTAAAGGATGAGAATCACAATCAATTCGAAATATTGAATTTCCAAAATTTCCGAATCGGTTTGATAAGGAAAGTAGGGTTGAAACACTCCAATAGTATACGACTCTCGCAGGTATAATATATCTCAAAACCCTCCAAACCAGATACGCTCTCTTGGCTGAACACATTAAGCACTCTAATCACAGGGAACCACTCTATTGAACTCTCAGTCTGTTTTCTCTTTCATTCGAAAACCATTATTCCTGACTTTAGCGTCGGAGTCTCCCCGTCGGAATACTTTTTGACGGTTTTTGCAGATACCACGTTCTCTTGACGGCAATCGTTCAAATTTACAAGAAGTCGGTATCTGTGAAATCATAACCCACCTTCAACGGTACGAGAAATAGAAGAATTGGGGCTTCGCTTAAGAGGGAGCCTGCATTCCCTCACAGGATTGTCTTCATCATTAGAGAAGTCTAAAGGCATCAAGCCTCTCAAAAATGCATATGGCCCATGATAGAGACCCTACATCTCAACCGTGCACAACCCCATATCAATTGAAAACCCTAGAATCCCGTTTCCAGCGTCAGGCTCCCATTCACGTTCAGCTTGCAGAGAGGGGGGTCCAAGAATTCAAAATGATCCTCCCCCAAAGGGGGATCCTTCTGCAGCCTTTTGTGTGTGTGTTTGTGTGTGTGGGGGGGGGGGGGGAAGAAATCCAGGTAAGGGTTGGCAAACAAGATGGGCGTACCTAAAAAAATAGAAGTTCAAAAGCATCCTAAAGTTTATGCTCTGCATGTGTACATCTCGAGAATAAAAATAGAAGAACAATATCTCCAGGCAAATCACATTACAAACATTCAAAATAAGCAAACACCCAAATCACAGGAAAAATTACATGCAAACCTCTACATCTGGATCATATCGTATTTTTTAAAATTAAAAAAGAAAAGAAAAAAAACAAGAGCCTAAATAAGTCCGTGTAAATTACATCCTCAGCTCTTTATATATATATCTATATATATCGCGTATTTTTCCTAGCTTTCACAAAGCTTTTGGTGCAACAAGTGCATAGTTTTTTAGTACAATGAAAAAAATGCGAAGACCCATTAAAACTGGCCCGAAGATGCTCATCTGCCACGTATAGAAGCAAACACTACCAATACCCGAAGCAGTGTCAACTGAACTCCCCTCATCTCTGCCATTTTCTCTCTGAAATGAAAACAAGAAACAGACAGGTTATATTAACAAACAGTATCCGAACTACATGCACTGGAAAATGAATCAACACCTATCATTCCTCAAGGAGTCCAAGTAATATTTATCAAAATGCGGGGTTGTAATTAAGGGTGCACCAAAATGGCCATGGTTACAAACATGGAGAGGCCTAAAAATCCTCGCAAAAGACACAAATCCCAAGTGCAGGCAGACAGTGATAAATGCAACATGAAAAGCTCAATAGAATCATCATTTATATCCAACCAATTATCACGTAAATACAGACATACCATCAAGACGAGCACACATTGAAGGAAAATCAAGTGTATTGCATAATAAATCAGCAAGTAAAAAACAGACGGGCTAAAAAAATACCATGATGGACGGCATTCTGCTGTGCTTGAGACCTGGAGCGTTGAATTCGTGGGGACTCCTGCCTCCCATTTGCACCAGGCAGTGAATGTCTCTTCTTGATATAAATTTCTGTATCTTGCACATCAGGACTTGACCTTGGGGAACTGTTGGCATGTGCTTTGGCTCTTGCAGACTCTGTCGCTTGCATGTAATTTGGAAGAGAACTGCTGCTGTTTCTCTGTTCTTGGTCAACTTGATCAGGTTTTACTGAACCAAAAGAATTGCGCCTCTTTCCACTTCTCTGGTCTTTAGGCAGTTGTTCCATACTGCTTCTGGCACCATTATCATTAACTGGATCTGCAGGGGATCTCTTACCAGCCGATAAGGACTTGCGCTTTTTGTCAGACTCACTTCTATCACTTTTGCCCCTCTTAGCTTTCACAGATATATGACTGGATGGCGTCCCCTGTGATTCAGGAACAGTAACATGGCTTTTTGGAGATGCTGTTGGTGAAGACTTGCATGTTTGATGACCTGTCTCTGATTCCAGCTTTAACCGTCCATCAGGTGCACATTTTTTGGGCTCCTGATTTACCTCTAAGACATCCCCAGCTGCAGCTAAGTTATGCGATTCTACATCCACATCATCACATCTCTCCAGCTGAACTGACACACAGTCAGATATGCTGGGTGTTGGGATATGGGAGACATCCTTGTCTTCGACATCTATAGTTTTCAGAGAGTCATGAGCCCCTCCATTTGATGTTTTGGCTTCACACTCAAATTCCTCACCTCCAAGTTCAAATCTATCTGGTGAATCAAGAGTCGAAGTCACAGAAAGTTCAGTACCACACTCAGAGCCACCAACCTGGACACTTGTATCACTTGGGACCAGATTATTTGACAATCCAAGCTCCTTTGTCCTAATTAGATGCTCTGTTGGCGGTGAAGCTGCATCAGTGTTAGATTTAACTATGGCACCAAGGGAAGATGAATCGAATGATGTAGCCGAATTGGCTGTTGAACTGAGCTCTTCAAATTTTGACTGGGCAGCAATAAATGCGGGATTACTTGCCTTCCTTGAACTAGGTACAAACTTCTTTACGTCAGTCTCCAGTTGTTCAGAGGCAGATCTTTTGCCAGAAGGTTTTAGTCTTTCATTCTCAGTTTCTGGCTTGTTTGAAATATCATTAATTTCCACAACAGAATTTGCATCTGACTGCATGGTTTGAGAAGGAACCATTTCCATGTCCAAGGAGAACTCTTTCGTGTTCAATATGGTTGTATTCTCAGGCTGAAGCTGCACCAGATTCTCAGCTTTAGAAGAAGTTCGCTGGCATGCCTCAAAGTTGAAGTTGTTTGCATCATAAGTGATCAGATTTTCCGCACTTTCCGAAAATACCAATTTTTCAGTAGGACCACACTGCTGATTCACTGATTCTTCAAGAACTTCCAGTGGGTTTTCACTTTCCATTTTGATTGCGTTAGTCTCAATATTATCCTTTTTCTTTTGCTTCTCATCTGATTCTAAAGGTGACCGTGCAGGATCTGGTGCTGAGGCAGACATCCATCTCTCCAACCATCTCCAGGTGGAATCAGGTTTTGATGGGTCACACTTGACGTTGATTGTTTTAGTCCTTGGAGTTGAGTCCAACAGCTAATATTAAGAAAAATGTATCAGTGGAAAAACAGATACAATGGGAAAGAATGCAAAATCATTCCAATCAACAGAAAAATGGTATCAGCTCTATTCACCTGACGAGCAAACCTATTGCTAAGGAGCTTTGAAATAGAGGTGTATGTCACCACTGGCTTGGGTCTGTTTTTCTCCTGAAATGAGAAAGATCAAGCTCGATTCATAAGCTAAATTTTCAAAAACCTACCAAACAAATTGTGCAAGAAAATATATTGCATCTACCAGACAAACCACGGCAATTCTCCTGGTTTATAAGAGACACCGGTTAAAATCTAATCTTGCACAATCATAATAGAAACAAACATGTCTATCACTTGTATTCACACCAAGGGCATTCCCAAAATAGACAAATTTGAAGCAATTAAGTGCCAGAAAATATTTCACTTTCACATTGCAAGACCTTGTTGGATAGACACTGCTAATGCTGCCCACAATGTTGGCAAGCAGTTTGTGAATAAATGCCTATAAAAATGCCTACAAATGCCTATTATTAATTGAGTTGCAACCTTCAACTTTCCATAGTTGACTTTTCGCGATTTGTGTCATATTAAAGTAAAGGCTTCAATAATTCGGCGAACGGATGGTGTAGACAATTGTTAGCATCCTACCATGTAAAACCAACACTGACTTCTACGTAATTGAAAATCTAATGCACAAACAAGATACAGATACTGTGAACCACATATGTAGTAGACTGGTAAAAGTACCAAGGACTTTGAACTCTGCTTCTCTATGGGCTCTGCATCTAGCTCTTCTTCCAAGCACGATTGATCCAGCAACATGCGAGCACGGCGAGCCCTAACAAGAACCTGCATTTTGATGATTGCTTGCACACATCGTAACATTCCTACAGCATGCCTCCTGACCAAATGCCCCCGCACTGCAGCTTGCAGTTTAACCACATTCTTGAGTTTTTGAAGTTCTTGCCGGGCCTGCATAAAATTTGGTAAACATAAGTCAGCAAAAGATTGCTTCACAACTTGATGCAATTGAACTTGGTATCTGAAAGTACCAAGAATCCTCTAATAGCAGCCTGGATAACAATTGCACCAGCTTCCTGCAGGTTGCTCTCAACTTTACAATCACCATTAGTAGCATCAACTTTGGTCTCAGAAACCTTTGAGTTAAATGAAGCTGAAAGCTGGGTTTTTTCATTGGGCTCAGTAACCTTCAAGTTAAATGAAGTTGACAGCTGAGGATTCTCATCAGTCTCGGTAACCTTGGAATTGAATGAAGTTGACCGAGGCTTTTCATTATCCCAGTGTTCTAGAGAAATTTTCTCTGTAACAACAGACCCAACTGGAGCCTGGAATTCAGCGGCAGTTGGACCTGAGCCATCCTTGTTCCCTGAAGAAGGAGATTCTGTTGCTACAGAATTGCTTAGAACTCGGTGTCTGGCTGATCTCCTCCGGAAACTCCACCGGCGGTTGTCACTTGATCCCTTGCTCTAAAGAGAAAGCAATACCCCATTTAAGATATATGAGAGAGAATGAAGGGATAGGACAACATGAGTCTTTTTTCAAAGGCAAATTCTAACAATTTGACATCACATTGTGGAGTCAGCAAATGCTACTCTGGCTATTGCCGAAATGGAACAAATGGGTATGGTCCTAGCAGCAAGCACTAAGTGACAGGGGAACCCGCTATATCAGCTAATTCCTCAGCAAATCAAAAAAAAAAAGAAAACGCTCTGTCAAAAGTGAAACTCACAGGAAGCTGATAGCTAAGCTTGTAATTATCTGATATGAATTCATTTGTCCTTTATCACCATTCTAAGATTTTACAGAACCAACATTAAATTAGATGTAACTACAAACTACTCGAGTGATGTTAAGATGGAGAATGGTGAAAGCGTAAGAGCGTGGATGGATGATAATGAAGACAATATCTCCAAATCAAGCAGGAAAACGGGATCAAGGATACTAAGTAAACCTTTTCTACAGATCAAAATCCATGTCCACCAGGATCACATTTTTACTCTCACTACCACTACAAAAACAAAATCAAATTAATCAACAGTCAAGCAAGACCTGGTAAGCCTCGATCCGAATAAACGGAAACCCAAGTCTAAGTTTTTGCCTTTTGATTCAAGAGCAGAAAGCCATGACAAAAAAACAGTTAAAGAATAAAAATGGAGATTAGATTACAAGTAAAAATAGAAGTACCTCAGGGATGTTATCTTGAAATTCCAGTTCTTCTTGACCACCGGTATGGCTCCCACAAGTGATGATCTTCAAACAAGATGACGTCGTTGATCTTCCCATTCCTCCCCTTCTCCCTCTGCTTCTTCTAATTAGTCTACAGCTTGAAGAAGATCATAAGCATTCGCACGAGCATGAGCCCTATGGCCTGGTTTTGTTTCTGTTGTCGTTGAGCTTGAACCCCGGAGACACAGTATTGAGGAGAACCCGGATATCAAAACACTCCCAAAATCCAGCTAAATGTTTATGGTTGAGTCCATCCCTGGGTCCGTTTTTTCCTACGCTCACGGTCCCAACCCCGTTTGACGAGAGAGGAGAGGGAGAGAGAGTGAGAGAGAGAGGGAGCTGTCAGATATTTATTAATTTTACATACAAGGTTTAACCAATGTCACATCGAAATAGGAACCGATCGGAGACCAATGGATTATCGGATATTATTGGATTAACTCGATTGCATCGGATAAAAATTCTAAATAACGTTATCATAAAATTATAAATAAATATAAATTTTTAAATTTTTAAACACCAAACAACTTCAGACGCAATGGTTGTGTGACGTGTTCTCTCCTTCTTGATCACAGGTTTGAGTATGGATCCATATAATTTTAGCAAGAATATTTTTAAATTAAAAAATCAGAATTAGATCAGACTAGTTTAATCCAATTCTGTCGATTCAATTAGTATCTTAACTGATTTTGATCGATTTTTTAAAAATTCGATTTTAATAGATAATTCAGATCAAATTTTGATCAAATCGTAAATCCGATTCTGATTTTAAAACAATGGGTTTAACATGATTTAATCAACAAAACCTTAAAAATTAGATTATTAATTTATGATTAGAAGTCAAATTTTTTATTACATGGGATTTTAATTTGGAGCACGGATCTGAAAAAAAAAAGGTTATAATCATCGTGCTGTTTTGAACCCAAAAAAAAAGAAAAAATGGAGTTAATAACACAACAACTTATCCGACCGTTACTTATGATCGCGAGATTCGCAAGAATTTTCCTTTTTCAACTATCAATTTCAATTTCGTGCCTGTGAGCGACTACTGTTGACGTTTTTCATTGGGTTCCTTAACTAGGTAATAACATAAAACCAAATTACCATTTTGCCCCCGATCCATATACGATTAGCAGGTCCTGGCCCGGGCTTTTTTGGGCGATCACGGACATCTCAGTCACTTAAATTCCAATTAGGATACTACGAAATTTCTCTTTTTTCTAGGGGTATCTTTCGATATGAACAAACTCGAAATATTTTTTAATTTATTTTCATATTAATTGGTTAAATTTATTTAACTAAAATTAATTTAAAACTGATCTTAAAATATAGTTTAATTCATTTCAAATAATTAAATTTATTTTTATCTAACAAGAATCATTAAGTTATTGATAATGATTTTCAAGGGAGAGAGAAAATGGGGAGAAAAGGTAAATATAGATTTTAAACGTAAAATTCGTCCCTTATGAAGTGAAGGAAATCCTAAAGAGAATGAAAAATAATAAAGTAATAGGATCTGATAGAATTCTCATTGAAGTGTGAAAATATTTAGGTGAATTTGGTATAATAATATTAACAGATATTTTTAACAAAATTTGACAAATCAAGAAAATATCTCAAATATGGAAAGAGAGTACACTTGTGTCACTATATAAAAATAAAGAAGACATACAAGAGTGCTCCAACTATAGAGAAATTAAACTTATGAGTCATATCATGAAATTATGTGAGAGAGTAATAGAATATAGACAGAGATTAGAGATAAATGCAATTCAAAATCAATTTGGATTTATGTCAAAAAAATCCACAATTGAAACAATCCACCTGTTAAAACATTTGATTGAGAAGTATATAGTACAAAAAGAGATTTACATATGGTATTTATCGATTTAGAAAAAACATATGATATAGTGTCTCGAGAGATATTGTGATGAGCGTTGACAAAAAAAATGATCTCCTTGAAATATATTAATTTCATTAGAGATATATATAAGAGAATTGTAACCAATGTAAAAACGTGTAGGGGTCTAAACAATAGCTTCCCTATTAATATTAGACTCTATCAAAATTTAATATTAAATCTCATTCTTTTTACAATAGTGATAGACGAAATCACAAAAGTATCAAAAATGAAATACTATGGTGTATACTTTTTGCAGATGATATAGTATTAGTGGATGAAACCAAAGAGAGTATTTGTGATAAACTAGAGTTATGGAGAGCAACACTGGAATTCGGAGGATTTAGATTGAATAGATCAAAAACTAAATCTACATTATGATGTTTTATTTTCATATATTTGGTTGTGTATGTTATATTTTGAAAAATAATTTAAATACTCTAGATAATTTTTTATAGAGCAATATGTGTCAATAAAAAATTATTGTTCTCAAATCTTATGGCTAAAACAACAAGTTAAAAACTATGAGTTGGATTATAAAATTTTTTTTGATGAAATGTGATGTCTTATACAAAATTTCATAAATATCTAAGTATATTGAGGTTAAACATCAATATTTCATTCTAAAGAAAAACCATAATGGGTTAGCAGGATTTTTTTTTTTTTAAAAAAAAAGGAATTAATATTCTTGAAGGAAAGTTGATCAG
Organism: Dillenia turbinata; assembly: GCA_037126225.1. Classification (NCBI taxonomy): domain Eukaryota; kingdom Viridiplantae; phylum Streptophyta; class Magnoliopsida; order Dilleniales; family Dilleniaceae; genus Dillenia; species Dillenia turbinata. Next base: position 2,175,904 of record JBAMMX010000005.1, read on the forward strand.
TGTATGACAGTGCTTCAGTCAATGCAGAAAGACTTAGCTATTTTACTTGAAAAATTTTCAGATGTCTAGCTCCTTGTTTGTAGGAAGTTTGTTTTACTTAGAACAAAACTTAGCTATTTGTTTTACCTGAAACAATGTCTGTTTTATATTTCTTAGTTCTTCATTCTTAGTGTATCTTTGATCTTTTCTAATGAAATTTTTATCTTCCTTTGCATTCTTGTCTTCTTCATACAATGTTATTGTTTATTTTTTATGAAATAAAAATGGGGAGATATAATAAAATGTGTGCAAGTGTGCAAATATTAAGGGAAAGATAACTGAAATACATAACTAGATGAATGAGTGAACAGATGACTGAGATACTTAACTGGATGAATAAGTGAATATATTACTGAGATACATAACTGAATGACTGAATTAACATGACTGGTTCTACGTATTATCATGTTCACATATTCATAAATTGAGAGAGAGAACTAATGTAATATGATTACATATTGTGCTGAATATAATATGTTTGCATATTGTGCTATTTTGTAAATTTTTTGTTGAGTATGTTGAGCATATCATTTTTCATTTTATTTAAGATTTTGTTGTCATAAAAAAGGGGAAGATTGTTAGAAATATTGTTGTCAAATTCTAATATTTTGATGATAACAAAACTTTATAAATGTTTCCAACTAATTTATCAAGTGTGCAGACATTTAAAATATATAATGCAATATTATATATATAAAACTATAAAACTGGTTAGAAAACACTGTCACAAAAGCTGAGTAGAAGCAAATCTGGGTAGAACCAATATGATGGGTAGAAACAGTAGAGTTTCAGACAAGTTTTTAACTGTTGCAATTTTGTCCTTCTTTTAAGCCCTAACTCAGCATATTAAAATATAGATTAGGAGCTGTACTTAACTATGAAACCTATCTTAATTAGTGTTTCAAATTCAAGCAAGTTCAGAATTTGACTTCAACTTTCTCTGAAAGTCAAGCAGATTTTTAAGAGATCTTTGAGCATATATATTTTCTCCATCTCCTAAGCTTTTTGAATTCAACTCTCTCTACATCCTAAGGCAATTGTTAGACTTTAATTCAAATAAGTTACCACAGTAAAAGAAGGTTTGAAATCTGAAAACATAAGACTAAATTTTAGGATCTGAAAAACTGTCAAGGGGCTGGTTCTGAAGTATTTTTGAGAAGCTGATATCAATTCAAGAGTGCAGAGTTTGAAGCAGAACTCGTGTGGTTTTTTAAGAGCAATATTAAGACTTTCTTGAAACACTTTTGCAGACTTCATTCGAGACCTGAATTGAGAGAAAACTAAGTCCAAAAACCACTATTCGATTACAATTTTCTAATAGTTTGCTGCATTTCTCTGCTGTCATTTAAATTAATTCATATCTGTAATCCTTTGTTCTGTCTTTGTATTATCTCACAAGTCTAAGGAGGGTGTGAGAAACATTCTCTTGGGTTGATAGGCTAGGTGTGAGAGAGTTAGATTTGGATAAATGTTGGACTAAGAAATCTTCAAGGAGGAATGTGCAGATTGTCAATATAGAAATCATGTACATGTAACTCTCTTTGTGCATAGTGGAAACTAGCTATCGCTGGATTCTGGCTTGCTGAGCTGGAAGAATGGATATAGGCACAATCGGACTTGATCTTTATATCCCTTCTCTTTAACTTTGTATCTATATTTGCATATTGCATATTATTTTGTCATAGCATTTGAGAGTGATTTTAGTGGAGAAAAATCATTGAGTGAAGTCAAACCAATTTAATCACCCTTCTTGGTTTCATTGGGACCAACAAGAATCAATCTGCTTCTTTTTTTTTTTTTAATTTCTCATATTTATCTCTCAAATGACCGACGTCAATTATTAGAATTAGGGTACAAATTGTTGTTGTTGTTATAACCTTGTTACAAGGAAACATGGAGTGTAAAATGATATTTTTAAAACCAAATCAGAATGACCGGTTAATTCGGTTCGATCGTGAATCATTCTGTAGTTCAGTTCGATTTATAATGTTAAATTGGATAATATTAAAACCGATCAAAATCATTTAAAATCAGTTAAAATCGATAAAATTGATAAATCGTTAAAATCAGTTCAACCGATTTTTCATTGCGGACAATGTTTGTCATGTGTTATTAATACAAATTCATTTTTTTATAGAGATATATGAATCTAGTTTTATTTTAAAATATATAATATATAAACTATATATATAATATCATGGTAATATTATCCGACTCGTAAAATGGTTTGACTATCTAAGCAATGAATCAATAAATCAATAAATTGATCATGTTGATTATCTGTTCGATGTTAAAAACATTGGCGTAAAATATAATGTAAGACTAAACTTAGGGTGTTTATTGTAATTTTATATAAAGCAAGAGATGGATTATAAATGGCCTGTAATTAAAATCTCATCTCGCAAATGCAATTAAGAAAATGAGTGGGTGGTGCAGGAACCGTGATGCGCACTATTCACCGCCTGATGGTGATAAAGCCTACGCAGGACCAAAGCTGCCCCGAGAAAACGACGATACACGATTTAGCCACAGAGATAGAGAGAGAGATTGGTGGGGTCCACCCAGGTGCCTACATGTGAAGAGTTGAATTAAGATAGTATTTGGTATGATGATGTGGATTATTGAACCATCCAATAATAGACATTGACCATTCCCATATGTTTTTCTCCGAAAATAAAAATCAAACCCAAAAATTTAAACACAAACATATACATAATTTGACAATTATTATATATAATATTTTTAAAAATAAATTTGATTTTGATTTTATTTTTTATTAGTTATACGTGTAAAATTACTCCTATTATATAACTCGAAAATCATAACTCAAAATTAAAAAAGTTTACGGAATCTTTTCACATTTATTTACGTGATATGAAAAAGTTGGTTTTTTTTTTAAGATATTTTGCTAAAATTATTTTAGATATTGTTGATAAATAATTAAAAATTATAAAATTAATGGAGAGGTGGGGGGGGGGGGGTGGCTTCTAAATCTGAAAAGAGAGTGACATTATTTGGAGGATGTGGAGCATCCCCTCAAATAAACAATTATTTCCATAAGAAGTTGCAACCACTATTCCCCTAACCCTTCTGAGAAAACCAAAATGTCCCACCAATTCCCTTCATGGTTTGACACCTGTTTTGGCCTCTTATTACTCCACGTCACCCAAGATCCTTTTGCCTAGACCGAGAGAGAGAGGGAGAGAGAGCACATGACTGAGTCCCCTATGATGCTGTACCATAACTTTTTCTGCCGATCCTCTCTTCTGGTTTGTCAGGAGTTTCACGCATGTCTTCTTTTTTTGGCAGCTACAATATGGGATGCCATATACTTGTCGCATTGGACCCCTCCCCTCCCCATGATTTAAATCTCCCACCTCATAGATCATCTTTTTCAACTAAGGTTTTGGATTATCATTTCTGATATCTCGGATTCCGATGGAGAGGTCAATTACTGTTTTAAGATACTAATTCCAGTAAAGGAGGTTAAAACACCACCAACAGTAAGATATTAGTCATCTCTCCTCCTTTTACCAGACTAAAAGAAAATCCCCCCCACCACTTTTTTAATGTAAAGGGAGTTTTACGAGTAATCTGCATACTTTTTTTGATAAAAATTTCTAAAATATTATATTTTCAGTGTTTGTAATGTATGGATTGATTCGAATAAATTTAATATTGATGATTTGCACCAAAATGGCTTTACTATTAGATTAAAGGTACATATAGGCCCCCAAATCCAACTTGGATTAGTTTGGTTTTCAGCTAACAATCTTAGTTATTCTGGGATTTCCTAGTCCTTGCCGAATATGCATTAATGTATTTTTTGGGTGACCAGTTTGATAGCACAAGAATGGACCATATTCCTAACATAACTGAGAACTAGGCAAACAGGGTCTTTAAAGGGCAAAACAAAAGTCACAGTCATCGAAATGCCTTTCCTTCTAATTCTAATCTACCAAGGCGTGCGGATTTCCAAGTGACAATAAATTGGGGTTTAGGTACAACTCCTTTTTCAAGGTGTGTTGATCAAAAATTGAATATTCCTTATTTTTAATCTTATTCTATTAAAGAAATCGAAAATTAGAAAAGAAGAAAATTGGGAGGTAAGAAATTGGTTTGGTGGAGCCCTTATCACATGGAGAAAGTATTTGATGATTAGAAAGCGATAAAACGTTACTCCCATATTTTTTATTATTTATTTGTTTTAGGTCAAAAATTTCTTGTACAAAACCAGATCATGAACCCCATCAGCCATATGGTTGAAACCGGGTCATGGTAAAACTACGTTAACTCAAAATAGGTTTATATGATTGAACGGGGTCATAGCAACTCAATTAAAGAGATTAATAATCGAATTTGATTTAGTCCAACAAAGATACTGTCGAATCCCTTTAGTGTATGTGACAGAATTTTGGATATAAGATGATTACATTTCTTATTTTTGTAAAGTATAAAGCATCACCTGAGAACAAAATTGGTACGAGGGATATTACTTTAGTATAAAGTAAGATGTCAAATTAATAGATGAATAGAAAAAGATCCAATGTTTATGGATAACATCGCCTTTATAACCTAAAAGAAACAAAATCCACTTGGGGCATATTCCTTAATGTATTAGAGTAGAGCTTTTGGGTGTGGTTTCTCAATTTCCAAAGAGTTGTTCCTGTTGAGGAGGACACATATAGGTATCCATTTGCATAATTGGGAGGGTCCCCCTTTGGTTGGATTGGAACTCTTGAAACCTTTTTCCTACGCAGAGCCACCACAAGGGTTGTTTCGGGTGAGAGAGGGGATGCCACACTATACCCTTTATTCAAGAGCAACCCTTGAGTGCTTACAGCTTTGCAATGGATAACTTTTGAAGCAAAAGTCATTGAGACAATTTGGACCCTACCCTCCTCAACTTTCTTTCTGCATCACAAGATTTCACAACATCAAGTCCCCCGGAAATATCAAAAACTTATTTTAAACGGCAAATCAGATCATGCAAAAGGGTTAATTCGGATAAAAAAAAGACAGAAAAAATAATAAAAAAATTATAATGGTATTTTCAAAATTTTTGGTAACCTTTTTATTGGGATTATTAAGGCCAATAAAAATAATACAGTCAAAGTGTTGGACACAGCACATGTCTCATGTGAGCCACAATAATATCGAAACCTTATGGACCACAATTTTATATTTATGTAACATATAAGGTTGCTGGTCGCACATGGCTAAATTCAACCTTACGAAAAGTGAAAATATTCATGTCGATGAATTTCTTCCAAAGCAAATTAATGATTTTCTCCATTTTCCGGATTATCCAAAAACCCAAAATTAGTTTCCTTTTTTAGAGATTTAATTTTTTTTGGTAAGACCAATTGATATTTGTATTTCGTCTGATTAATCTAGTTCAAGCACTGTAAGACTTATTAAGATGTTGATTTTTTTAAATCCTATTTCTTCATTCTTACAGATCGAACTCAAAACTTATAATTAAGAGAATGAGCGTGGGATTGGAAGTTTGCTTTTTAGAGATTTAATTGAAAACTATATAAATTAGTTGTACCAAAGCTGAAAGGGATCAAACGAAGTTGGAGGACAATAATGATTTTGGTGATGTACTTTTAGTTTATAAATTGCATCCAATTAAAATTTGTCACGTTAGTGAGAGATTTTGTTTGGTCTATGTGGGGCACAAAAATGGAAATCTCTCTCCCTGGGTCCCTGCGACAGTAATTTAAACTTTAAAGAAGACATGGGACATGCACTTCGCCCATCATGTCCAATCAGAGGGGTTCTAGAGTCTACAAGTGGGCTGAGCGTCTTTGTTGAGCCCAATGGCCGTCCACCACTAGACAAGTGGCGCACAACATCACCAAGCTGTTGGAAATTGATTAGATTGAGATTAAAGCTTGATGTTCCTTTTGAGAACTAACCCATGCTTCAACGCATGTACTTCACTTTTTTTCCTGCTTCAATCTCTGCCTATATTTGATTAGATTAGGGAGATCATCAACCTGACTCGAAGTTCAAACATATGCCATTGTAATGCTAACCAAAATAGGACTTGCAAAGTGTATCACAAATTTTTCATATGACTAATAAGAGTGTTAAATCTCTTAATTAAATCTTAAATTCAAAATTTAAAAATAAAAATGACTAAATTAGGAGAGCTCTCATAAATTGGACTCGCTAACATTCAGATCTTATTATTCGAAATATGATTTTAAATACCAGTTAATTTTAAAAAATATATATATATATCTCCTATGCAAACTCTAGTACTCGGAAAACCTCGAAGGGACATGCCGGCCGGCGAATATCCATTCTTTTCTACTCTACGTGGAATACGTCGTTACCATTACCAATAATTAATTCCAGACCTTTTTGTGCAAATAATCTTGCCGAGGTCAGGGAGTAAGTGAAGATTGGATCCTTTTTTTATGTCGGTTTTAAAATTTTAATTTAGAAACAATTTGGCCAAAAAATGTTTTAACACAACTCATAAAAGTTATTTTTTTTTACAAATATATATGTTATTTTTCACGATTATTTATCAATTTTTTAAAAATTTTGAATACCATATATAAATTGATTAGATTACCTTTAAAATGATATATGACTAATTTTCCTTTTATTTTAGAAAAATGAAAACAATGAGGAAAGCACACGATATCACAACAACAATCTCACATTCACAATTAATTTGGAATAATGTTTTTATCTATTAATTTGGAATAATGTTTTTAATTGAATAATTTTTTGGATCAAATCCAAGATTAAAATTTAAATTGATCCAACATTTTATAAAATAATGTCTTGAATATTATGTGTTAGTGTCATTTGACTAATCTCAATATAGTATATTTATTTGGAAGAAGAAATATCAATGTACATACTAATTTTATAAGAAACTTTGATCATAACTTAGTAACGTTTCATTCATGAAGTTGGCATAAATTTCCTTAAAATGAAATAATAAGGTACAAGAAACAGAGAGATGAAACAATAGCCACTTCAGGGCTACAGTCTGTTTCTCCCAGCTCTCAAGTGTCAAGTTCTAGCCTGAGAAGTAATCCTGACAAGTTGTAATCACAACAGCTTCCGCGGCATCCGCTATATAAATTTAAATCAAATTAAAAATGAAAATATGAAAGGTTAAAAAACTAATGCAGAGTTGAGCAGCACCGGCATGTAATTAGTCTTCCACATTTGAAGAGAACAAAACTCTTCCACATTTGAAGAGAACCAAAACTTCCGATCTACACCGGAGATGTTGTAACATGGCACTTGCATCTATCCTCTCTTGGCCTTTCCTTTGCCTGAAGGGGGCCGACGCCCACGTCCAGAGGGTTTCTTCTCGGCTGCAGGCTTCTTACCACCCTTGCCTCGCCCTCTACTTGAAGCTTTTCCACCCCTTTGTTTTTTTGATGCCGTCCTCCCATTTGCTTGTTCTTCACTCTGATAACCATCTTCGTCACCATCACTTTCTCCCTCTTCCCCTTCAGAGTCGGATGAGTCTTTTGACTTCTTCCTCTTCTTAGAGTTTTCCAAAGCTTTAGAAGCTTTCTTTTTTGCAGGTTTCTTAGCACCTTCACTGTTGCTCTCAGGTTCCTCAGTCCCTACTGCAATAGCAACCAGAAATTCCAAAAAACAGCCATTATCTGTCAGTTGTTCTGAAAAAACTTGTGCATCTTGCCTAGTTGGCAAAATGACACCCGAGTGGTGGTAAATCATCATACCTTCACTCAAAGCTTTACCATCATAGACATCAAGCTGATGAAAAATGGGGGAACAGGAAAAAAGAAAAAGAAAAATAGAATAAGAAACACTGGAACAGCATTGCTAGATAAACTGCACAAAATCGATAATAAAACCAGATCAAAGCATATAAACAAAATGAATTTCCTTCACCGGGTATTAATTACTAACATTCTAAAGGTAACAGTAATGGAACAGAAGGCAAACATATATTTCAATGCAAGATGCTTATTAATCAGAGCATCTTGAAAGGTGAATAATATTTTTGTGGGAGTTGGAAATAATTTTTCAAGACAATTAAAGCCAGCAACTAGCTCATAAATTTAAGTCATAACAAGCAATTTCAAAATTCAAAGAAAATAAGTGGTATGTCCCGTATCCTTGTTGCCTTCTTGATGAAAGTTCATAATTTTCACTTCTTCCATGCAGCATGTCAATTACCCAAAAAACCATTAACCCTAAAAGTCACAATAAAACTTGGCAGAATATAAGGTCTTGCCTTTATAAAATGGCATGTACCAAGCCAACATAATATAGCAATAATCTTAAAATATTAGGTAGAAGAAAACTGTGAATTACTAGAAATAACCTGATCAAGTCGATCTTCCATGTTTGTTCTATCAACCACCACCATCGAATGACCAAGACCACAAGCAACACTACCGAGATAAGCAAATATGTTACATAGAAAGCACTAATAACGTTGATTATTCAAACGGAGAAAAAGCATGTCCATAAGGGTATATGGACTTAATAACACTCTCTTTTGCATACATAAGCATCAATAAACTCAGATTATTACCTAATAACATGCATCCCTTCAAGGATTTCAACCTTTTTTGGGACAGCTGAAGACCTAAGTATCAGAAAAGAAATATTCAATAAAAAAAGGAAGAAATACAGAAGGCAAAATAATAAATTAATAGAACTTGTACTTTTGCCCATCAGGGCCATATCCCAGCTCTCCATATTGAGCATGACCCCAACTAATGCATGAGGAATCAGCACCGACAAAATGATGCATTGAACCTGAATCCATGCAACGTAGATGCCAACCACTGTTAAGAAGACCATAAATCAGTTATATGTTTCTCCATACGTCCTATAATTACAATGGTAAACATTATTCAAAGATGCTGAAATAAAATTTTCACACCACAAAAAAAATTATTTAAAAGAAACTCTCTAGCAATTACATCCCCCCCAAATGAAATACAGAATACAGAGACATCAAAATCTGGTGGAATGTAAAACCACAGATTTACGATTTTAATTAATGGCACAGATGCTGCAGTCCTATCATAAGCAAAATAAGCTAAGCGAAAAATACAGTGATTCAGCCACTTATTTTTATTTTATTTTATTTATTTATTTATTTATTTTGGATTTGGGGGAATACAAACTTCAATTCACAAGGTTCTGCGTGACCAGAAAAAGGAACCCTACCCACATCAGGAGGGTAGTAGCTCAAAGTTGATAATAATGGCTCATTCATAAATTTGACCAAAACCCTTAGGTTATTTTCCCTTCATTCTCCAAGATGGCAAGGAGACACTTAATGGGCTTTAACCGGGCTTTAACCCCCCCCCCCAAAAGAAAAAAACACACCTACACACTTGGATGTTTTGTGTCTGAATATTTCGGTGTTCAAAAGAGAGATGGCATCTAAACTCAGGATTTCCCCTGTGCACAACATCAAATCTAGACAAAGATTAATTGAATGATGCATATAGTAGTTGCCATCATACTCCATCTGAAACCCGGATAATTAAAAAGAAACAGCTTTCCATCAGAAAACACCACATCATTAAATTCACATACAGATGACAACTCTAGAGTTGGGAAGAACCAGGATAGTCATACATCTTAATTGCCTAGATATGAGGATAGATGAGGAATAGGCCCACAAAGAAATCCTTAGTCACCAGTCTCAACCCTTGGATAATAATGAACATCTCTGACACCATAACAGTATAAACAGGCTATTGATAATATCCCTGCCTGCAAGGCAAAGTTACCTAGTTTTCTTTATATGCATAGACCATAATCATCACAATCATGGTGTAAGGGGGCTTGGTGAGCATAAGGAAAATCACTAGCAGGATTTAAAGGTTCAGTTCTCAATTGTAACTTAATGATGACTAGATGATACACTTCTGCTCCAGCAAGATAGAGCAGAATAAGATAGTTGAATCATATTAACTGAAAGCTAAGTGTTGTGTCGGATCAATAACATTGTTTATCCATTAAATAGGAGTATATATAACTGTGAACCAAGGTAAGAGCACAACCTTAGATCCATCAGAGGCTTCGGATACATCCAATCATCACCAGTATTCTTTATTTTACCCCACATATAAAGTTGTCCTCCACCTAAGATTTAAAAAAAAAAAAAAAGAAAAAAAAAAGGGCATCATATGCATGATTAATGAAGAGAGAATCAGGATAATTATATCTCCACATTCAATATTAATCACCATACAGAGTAGCTACAAAAAAGAGAAGCAAAACAGTGCGGATTATCTTAGTTGGAAATTGTTTCATCAAATCACATTTGTGAAGCACTCATGCACCTGCAGTACATGATGAGTTAACAGAGCCAGCTGAAATCACTGCATCAGCAGGTAATACATTTTGCCTTTGAAATACGTCCACACGACGAGGAACCCACTCATCCTTCTGCTCTCTATGTCCAAGCCTACAGGTAATTACCAGAACACTTTACAAACATGGCGTTTCAAGCAATAAAAAAGATTCGGCAGAGTAAGGAAATCTTAAGCCCCATTTTCTTAGTCAGTGTCTGAAATGCTTTGGAGGCCATCAATAGCATGAACAATAAGTTGCAAGAAATACTGAGTACCAACCTTCCATAACCGCCAAAGCCCCACCTAAATATGTTTTCATCACAATATTAATTGCCATCGAATATATAAAAGGAAAAAAACCGGATAAGCTAATGGAAACCTTTTAAATTTAATTAGATGCAGGTTACTCACGTATAGACATAGCCATTTGAATCCACTGCCACTGGAAACACAGTGGGAAAAAAATGAGAGATGAATAAAAGACTAAAAATCAAAAACATCCAGAGAGAGAGTAGATGTTTCCATTTAACCTGTATGGTTAGTTCCACATGCAACTTTGACAATGGTCTCACCAGTGAGAGAAGCAATTGCTCTAGGGCGTGGTTGAGGCTCATAGGCAAGCCTCACTGAGCTATCTTTGGTATTGTACTGCATCAAGATTGGCATACTTAAGAAAACCATGTTTTTCATATATGCAATCAAGACAATGCGTTCTTTTCTTTTCTTCTTTTTTATTTTTCTTTTCTTTTTTTCTTCGGGGGGGATATGAGGACCTTCTAGTTTCTCCCCATTATGTAATTTCTCTTAATGATTTGCTTCAGGGTTCCTCTTTTTTCTTTTTCTGTCTTCCTTTTGAATATTGGTGGTCTCATGAAGAGATCAGGTCAGGAACATACCTCATTATCTGTTCCATGACCAAGTTGACCATACTGTGGAAGACCAGCAGTTCTAAGAACCAAGCAAACAATTGCAAGTCAGTTGATAACCAAAGAAAATTTGATACCTTAAAGCCATTTAAGTTGTAATCCAACAAAAAGCATTCCAGTGGAAGCTTGTCACAGCAACAGAATCCATAAAACAAAACATAAACAATTCTACAAACCAAACCATACAATATAGAAGCTCCTTCAACAGAAGTTAACCACACAGTAAAGTCAGCCCCACAGGCAACATCTTTCACTTCAGAAACATGACAACGAACAGGAGAAAGCTCAAGTTCTACAAAGGATAAACCACAAGGATCAATTAGAAGAGGTCTACATATAAATCAAGTGCAATAACCAAATCACGTTCCGGTTAAGGGATGAAGATAAATTCATGCATGCAACTGGGTAGCAGATTTTTCTTTTTGCCCAAGCTTCAAGATCCAAAAGCATCAATGGGAGCAGATAAATACAGGCACGAGAGCCAAGCTAATTTTAAGCAAAGTTCCAAAACTTACCATAATTTCAACAAAGAAGTTTAACGAAATCAAAACGTTCAAAGAGGAAAAAATTAATTTATATTACTTCCATAAGTTGAATTAGGACATCCACGTAAGATGCATCCATATTGACTGTCAAGGGGTTTCTACATTTTCCTTTTACTTCTCTTTCTTCTTCTTGAGTAATTCCAGTAGGTACTATAACCAAGATTACAGTGTTATAACTTACCATTCTTTATTGAACCTGAGCCGAGTTGTCCATGTTTATTCCAACCAAAGGCAAAAGAATTTCCACTGTCAGTTACAACAACACTGTGACACCTCCCAGCTCCTGCTCTGATGATTTTATGCCTGGAGAATCAATTTTAGTATACTGAGAAGAATGAAATGTTACTATTATCTTAATTTTCAATTGAACAAATTTTTTTAAAAAATTAATTGCCACTTAACAAAAAATTGAACACACCATGCAGCATATCAGACTTCAGAAAAGAAAGCGGAGGCATAGTGGTCGTGACTCACTGAATAAACTTTATTAATGGAAAAGAAAATTACAATGCAACACATCAAATACATATAACTAAGATAACTTAGGGTTCAACGAGTTTAAGAGGGGTTTAAGCTAGCAATGCAGGAAATTTCCGAAGAGAATTCTATGAGATTAGCAACAATGCATTAAGATATCAAGAGAAGCAACGAAAATCAGTTGTTGCAGATATCAACACCCACAAAAAAAAAAAAAAAAAAGCCTTCCTAGGACAAAAGTGAGGACTTACTTTGACAGTTCTGATACTACGGTTGGTCTGTCACGCTGAATTAAATCTCCGTGACCTAATTGCCCCTTCTGCAAAGCCACACAAAACATACTGATTCATTTTGAAATGAAATCTATACTCTGAAAAATTTTACAAAGTATAATGTTTGTTCTTGCCTCATTACGCCCCCATGTATAACATCGTCCTTCAACATCCAATGCCACACAATGACAAGACGCTACAAACAACATTAAACCAACAAAAACATAAAATCAATCACAAAAACTCATAAAACACTCAAACCATCAGACACACAAATCTCGCCAATCAAACTTACTGCATCCGGCGGCGACAAAGCAAATGTCGATGCCGACGAGTGGCCGGAGACGAGTCGGAGAGACCAGATTGCCCTCGGCTGGACCCTTTTTCCGGCCAATAGTATCCCAACACGTGGCTCCGCAGAACAACAACTCTCCACCCTTCACCTTCTTCTCCTCTTGCTCCTCTCCAACTGTCTTCTCTGCTTCAACCTCCGACATTTCCAAAGAAGGAAAAGAAAAAAAAGAAGAAGAAGAAAAACAAACGGTCGAGAACTCGAAAGAAACTGAAAACGATGGTACTAACGGCTAATAGTGGAAAAATCGGTGGTTGAAATTGGCGGGAAGATGGGGGATTGTAGGGGTTTTGGGGGGGCGTTGGCCGGAGAAGATCTGGAGAAAGAAAGGGAAGAATAGAAAACCCTAATTCAAAAGAAAAATAATGAATGAGAAGAAAAGAAAGGGAAGGGAAGATAAAAGGAGACGATGTGTTTGGTTTCCGAGAAAACACTTTTTAATATTTGCGAGTAGCATACCAAACCAATAAAGGGCGGAAAATGAAATCATTTTTCATTTTTTTTTTCTTTTTCTTTTTCTTGTTTTGAGGAATTAATTTCTAATTTTGTTTCAAAAGGGGCTGTCTTTTTGGGGTCACTGTCGGGAGATTTTCTTTTGCTTTTCTTCGCATGTAGCAGCGGTTTTTGTTGTTGGCTCCTTCGATTCCTTCAAATTCCAACTATAATTATTTATGTTAACAGTTCGTATCTAATTTAAAAAATAAATAAATCAATAAATAATCTGGGTTAATGGGTGTTTGACACGTCAGCATCTAACGGTTTTGAAATGACAGAATTGTCCTAAGGAAATGAAGATGCCCGATGCCCGCAGTAGTAAAAATCCATTGGCAAGAGAAGCCTCTTTTCAGAACATCTTATTGGTAATGGAAAAACCTTTCTCGGGGTTCAAGGCAGAGTTTTTTTCCTGTTGATAAGAAAGATATAAAATATGGAGAAAATAGAATACACACTGCATAAATCACCATATTTGATTAAATAATTATATAAGTCCCGTACATATATTTAAAAATACGTAAAAAAAATATAAAAAAAATATAAAATTTGTTTTTGTTAGTAAGTTTTCCGAGAAAAGTCTTCCCTAAAGATAACCATCCAGCCATCAAAAGCAACAAATACGTTAGCGGACGCTAATGACTCTCTGACCACTCGAGCAACGAACCTCGTGAATAACAATCTCAACAACACGAATAACTTTTTCATTTTTATTTTATATATCGATTAATATTTGATTAATTTAATTTAAATATTTATTAAATTTTTTTTAAGAATAATCTTGTAATATATTTTTTTTATTTTAAAATTTTAAAATTAAGATATGATTAAAATATTTAATACTCTTATTTATTAAATTTATTATTCTTTAAATTTAATAATATAGATAAGTCAACCAATTGATTTTCATAAAACCTCTCGTAGCCACATCAAAACATACCAACAGCAGATGGCATCAACAACCACTACGAGCATGTGTTCAAGTTACCATCATGGATATAAACAACTATACACAAAACATCTAACATGAATCTCATGTAGCACCATGGTCAATTCAAAGAACTACAAAAGGGCCAACATTAGCATATGATCATGTTACTAAAAAAAAAAAAAAAGGATGTTGGAAACAAGAAAATACACTGGAGCAGGTAAGAGCTGAAACTAAGATTCAAGCATGGAATCCAATTTTGGTTTGGAAATGGATGCTAAGATGTCGTTCCGAATCCTCACATGTTGAGTATCATATTTACCTACGAAAGACATGAGTTTGAGAATGATATATGGCTCTGCAAGATTAAAAACTTCTAAAAGAAATACATAGCATTATGAATAGAAGTTCAAATTTTAAATATATTCTAATTATTATTAAATTAATAATTTCTGCATTAAAAACTCTATCGGGTCTCAAATGAATCTAATCATTTTCGAAATGGCTCCCAATACACTAGTCTAAAGGAACTTGTATTGACTTGGCTTGGGATGATACTCTTTCTTTTCTCTCTTTTTTTTTTCCCTATTTGTGAGATGATATATCTTACCTTTTTCACTGATAATAATTTCAAATTAATATTACCTTTAGTGCAGTCCAAACACATTGTATTCTCCTTGTGTGGTTAAATAAGGAATATTTTCATATTTCATAACTTAAAATAAAAAAAAAAAATTCACTTCTTTCGTTTTGTAAAGAGAAAGAAAGTTGTTGGGAGAGAAAAAATAAATAAATCTCTTTATATTTTATCTTTTTTATTGATCGATATCTGATAATCAATTTATAGATTTCAATTGATCCAACTCGAGTTAACTGTCATATTTATTAAATGGTAAACTCTTCCCGCACTTATTTTTTTCATCCTCAATACTGGAATCCAACAATTTGATTAAAAAAATTCATTGTTCTTGCCAATATAGACATCGATACATTTTACCTAATTTATTATTTTCGACTTTTCTCCCATCTCTCTCTCTCTCTCTCTACCCTAACGTAATAATAATAATATCCACCCCACTTTGGAGTAATATCATCCACCCTTAAATTTTAGCGGGAAAAAAATTATTTACCAAAAACTCTTTGTGAAAAAATCAGCAGAGAAATATCTTACTCTATTTCCCCGCCTACCACACATTAGTTTTTATTTAAAAAAAAAAAAAATATATTCAATGAATCGACCGGTAACATAATTTGCATATACATACAAATATATATATATATATATATATATATATATAAACTCCTTAAGTGACATCATTTCCATATATATAATAAACGCCCGATCCAAGATTCAAAGATAATAGAAACAAAATATTTTTATGAACCAAAATATTTTATTTTTAAATCACAAATACAATTTTTTTTTGGAAGTATTCTTATTTTTGTGTGGAGATAATTTTTTATTTAATATATAAAATTTAACATTTCTTTGGGGGGGGGGGGGGATTGCCCCCACAACCTTCAACGTGGCTCCGCCACACTGCACTAAGTGTAGAGAGAGAGAGAGAGAGAATCAGCGTAGAAAAACAGTTCCATATATTAATTATACTACAATGTGTAAAAGTTTGAAAAAGGGACATTGCAAGTGCTTGAACGACAGGAAGGATAAGCGAAGAGGATGGCTTCGGAGCCTCCCTCGCATCCCACCGTAATAAAGAAATCCTAAAGTGAAATGCAATGAATACAATAAAAGAAGAACACCAATAAATATTTTAAATTTAAACATATACTAGTAACAGATTATGTATGATATTTGGTCTACCTTACTCTATAGCAACTAGGGACACTACCAATTCTCTTAACTTATTACGCACAACTGTGACCATGGACTAAGGATGGAATGGACCAACAAATTAGGTTGAATCATGCTTGTTTGCCTGACCATCCTTCTGGTACCGTGACTGGCTTTGCTGCGATTGCTGGGACTGAGGCTTGGGTTGCACCTGATAGATGTTGGCTTGGTTGTGCTGCTGATGCTGGAGCTGAAACATCTGGTGATTCATGGTAAGCTGCTGGACCATTGAGCCTGAAGAGCGGCCATCTCCACCAAGTTCTGCGGTAACAAGCTTTAGGCGCTGGACTTCTGCAGTTAGCGCCTCATTCAAAGCTACCAAGTCACAATCAAAGCAAATGTTAATACCCAGATGCAGATAAGGCACTCCAATCCAATTACACCAAAGATATAATTCAAATCATACAAAATATACACTCCAAAGGCTCAAAGATGAGTTTAAAGTTCAGATCAGCTAAAGATGTTCAGGTCCTAAACTGTATACACCATGTTATCACTTTCGAAACCATATCAAGGGAAAATTTAGTCTGACAGCAATGTTCAGATTAGCTCAAAATGTTAGGGTCCGAAACAAGATTCACCATGTTATTACTTTCCAAACCATGTCAAGGGAAGGTTTGGTCCGAAGCAACTAGACTAGAGCATTAGTTAAATGGTCTTTCACAATCATCAAAAAACATAACAGAGTAAGGTAGTCCGAGCAGGATAATGAATCACAATTCAAAGAGTGTTGCAGGTATGAGTGTGCAATTTTCATTCCACAAAAACACATACATAAAAGTAAAATCGTGTGCCAAAATCTAATGCATTTATATCATCATCTCCTCAAATTGCAATCCCTTTGCCCAACAGAAAGGGACCTCAGGAACAGGATAGCATCTCCTTATGTCCTCTGTCACATGAAACAGAAGGAACCTTTTGCAATTGGCATCCTATGCACTGCAGAATGTATAGACATCAACCATATTCATGCCTCTTCCTTTCAAAGAAAAGGTGTGCACAAAATTTTAAGACCTGTATTTAGATTTAAATTCCATACCCCCCCGGGGGACCCAAGGAAGGGGTCAGTGCCTCAGAAATTATCTAAACCAAGGAATCTTCAGTGATTGCGCAGCTACAACTATAATGACGAACAATTTTGTTCCCACCATGCAGATATGCTAATAAGTTGAAATAGACTACTGCTTCCAGCATTAAAGAACAAATTACAAGACACAATAGAGATTTAGAAGGGAAAAAGACATCCATACTAGCAACACGAATCTATAAAAATTCTGTCCGAACATCAGGCTAGCCAACAGTAACTACAAGGGGGGGAGGGGGAGAGAGAGAGAGAGAGAGGCAACCATTAAATGTAAGTGCTTCATTTTATGCCAAGAGAGGTATGGAACTAAGTAACAAGTTAGCCTCGACAGAAGAAAGACAGGTTACTCCAGCACTAAAAAACTCTCGTCAAAAGTGCCACAGAATGCTAAGAGGCAAAACCAAAATGAATCGCATTTCTTTAAATTAGATAAGATGAGGTGAGTGGACATAAATATTTTTTTAGGTGATGCACTATAATGTGAAAATGTTTAATTGGTAGATGATGAATAAGAATCATTATGGCTTGTGGTATTAGTACTACTTCAGTAATGCAAGATACATACCATCTCTAAGCTGGGCCTGTTGCTCCATGGCTTGAAGCCGGAATTTTAATTCGTTGTTCTGACTTGTAAGTCCAGCAGAATCCCTCTAAACATTATTGTAAAACATAATGTGAAATCAACTGACTTGCCAAAATTTTCTATTAAAGAAACATAAATCCCAGCACCAGCACCATAATGCAAACCTGTAAAAGAGTAAGTTGAGCAGACAATGTGGTTGCTTCTGTCTGCAGAGTTTGAACCTTGTGTTCCAATTCTGAGATGTATCGCATCTTCCGCTCCTTAGAGCGAGCAGCTGATTGACGATTAGCCAAAATCCTGTAATTCATTGTCCACCAATTCCATAACACTATTTATAAAGCATGTCATGCATAGGTAAAAGTCAAGATATTGAACCTTTTGGCACGTTTAGGATCTGATAATGCAATTTCTGCAAGTTTCTCATTTGCCATGATCTTTTTCAGTTCAGCTCCACTGAACTCACCATTCCCAAACTCCAGGCTAAACTTGTTTGAGTTCCCATCCATTGAATTGCTTGGAGAGTGTTGACCTACCCGAGGTCCAGGAGAAGGCGGTAGCTTTGGTGACTCATCACCAAAATGCAGGCTCCCCATGAAACTATCCATTGAAATACTTCTGAAGTGACGTGCAGTGGGAGCTATCTCTCCTGCTGCACTCCTCTTAATTCCCTCCTTTTTCTCAGTCAAAAAACTAGAGTTTGTCCCAGGAGTAACATTAGTGCTGCTTTCAACTTCATTATCACTGCTATCACCCCCATTGGTCTTTGTAGCACTGGTTCTGCTGTCCATATCTTTCTCTTCTGTGCCGGATGAGTTCAGGGTATCAAGGTTGTCCAAATTCATATATGCTGAAAACAAATCATCCACAATTTCTCCCTCGGATTTCCTTTCACCCATACCTTCTGCATTCTTGTTGCCATCTCTTTCCCACTCACTCTCTCTTTTCACCAGCTGAATTGGCTTTTCTCCACTCAAACTCTCTCGTGCTGATGCTGATCGGTCCAAGCTTGGCTGACTCCTAATGGGCAGCAACTGAGGTGAAGATTGAATCATAGTTGAGAAGGCAAATGGAATATCACTGTTGGATCGTCGATGCCCCTTACGAGGCGGAAGACTGTCACTACCCCTGACCGTGTTTGAAATCGGCGATGGAATAGGAATGGGTGGAACTTGAGGACTACCACCATCTCTATCCTCCATTGACACATCAACGGAGATGGGTTCGAAGGCAGAGCTCGATTGAGAATCACGGAAAGGCAAAGGGCTCAAAGGGGGTAAGTTATCAAAATTAAAGAAGGCAGGCTGAGAAACAGATCTTGAGTGGGATGGTCCGGGACTAAAATTTGGCAATCCAGGTTGTTGATGAAGAGCGCGAGAGGCTGGGATCTGCGAATAAGGTGAAGATGGAGGGAAATGTGGGTGCGAGGGAGGAATACCGGGTCGCTTATTGCTATCAGGACTAAAATTTTGGAGGGAATGACGCATAGGAAGTGGAAATTGAGTGGAATTAAAGTGGGGCATATCCAATTGATTCTGTTGTTTAGATAAAGAAGACGATGAAGTACCAAATGATGAATGAAGTCTCTGAGCAACACCAGACTCCTCTGTTTCTCCCATCATTTAACAAACTAACTTAAACTGTCGAAAACCACATATCAAAACCCCAATCAAAATCTTGCTCATTTAATCGAAATTCTAAACCCTAAATTTTAAATACATCAGCATTCAATTCATTAGCATAATCAGAACAAAAGAAACTTGGAGCTAGAATATTCAAAATGAAGAACAATAAAATTGTTTAAATCATCCAAGAGAATCAAAAGCAGTAGCAGGAGAGAGAGAAACAGAAAGCCTAATCCAAATAGCAAAATAGGAAGTCAAACAAGAAAAGAATACCATACATTGCAATGGAGTCGTCGTTTGCAGAGAAGACACCGAGGAACAAACAACAAGCGCCAAAAGCTTCGATGACAAGCTTTAGGAATGACGAACTTGCAGGCACTCTCCCTGCTTTCTCTCTCCTCGTGGTTTTAGAAAGAGAGAAGCTTCCTTCGGACAATTACGAATTCCGCGTGAATTTAAGAGGAATTTCATTTGAGCGGGGTTTGCATTTGGAGTGAATGTCAATTTCATTCCGACGCGGTTTCGTTTTCGTCAATCTTCTCACCTCCCCCTCTATCTCCGCCCCCATCGAGGGCAGATGCATTTGCCTTTGTCCTTTATTAAATATTCCCCCAAAAAAAAAAAAAAATCAATGCTAATAAATAATAATTGTGATAAGATTTTTTTTTTTTTTGTTGAAATTTGAGCTTAATTGACCCAATTCAATTTACATAATTTAAAAATAAGAAATAAATCCGAATTAATAGCTAAATCTATTATCCCACATTATTGCTCTTGTTATAAGTAAATCACAAATTTAACTGATTTTTGTAAAATTTTCACCCTGCTCATTTGTTTTCCATTTTTTTTTATTTTACACATAATATTTTTCAATTAAAAAAATTAGATTAAAAAATTAAAAAACTTTTTATATTAAAAAGTCAGACTTAATTTTACTTGAATTAACTATAACTTTTTCAAACACCGACTTACTCAGCGACAAAATTTTAAAATAATGAAAATTTTGAACTGGGCTCATTAAATTGAATTAATTAATAATAAATTAGCAAAAATTTATAAATTAAAAAAAATTAGTCATATTTGTAATTATTATTATTATTATTTTTTTTTTTTTGTGATTGCAATGAAGAAGGGAAAACAAATTTTCAGTTGGGAAATTATTTTGTTCAATCTTTTGGTGAGCTAACTAAAATTAATAGACCCGAGCATTGCTCCATTAATCTCGTACCCTAATGTAAAAGAGTTGGGTGAAAGAGGTGAGAATTCCAAGGTAAAGCCATTAGATACTTCTATCCAACCTAGACAGCTACTTTAATTTAATCGAAAAACGATGAATCCAATTTTGACCGCCTCTTTTATATAATATTTTAAGTAAAATCAAAGTTGTTGAGAAAAAATTAATGTATTATTTAAATACAAAATTGTGTCGAGAGGGAACTGTCCTCGAAATTTTAAGAAAAAATATATAAATTATTATTATTTATTTCATAAAAATTATACCGTATGCTCTTCAAAATTATGATAAAATGGATGTTGTATTTCAACTCTTAAATATATTATTGCCAAGTTAGTTTCTAATTTTTGGAAAGTAAAATAAAACCCAAGAAACAATATTTTAGTTTATTTGTGTTTTGGAAATATCCTCAAATTAAGGAAAGTTTTTTTTTTTTTAGAGGGTGTCAAAATTAGTGTTTTCTTATATCTTATTTTTCATTTGTGAAAATAAATGAAAATCACAATTTGAGTATGCTTATATACTAAATCATGTATGTTTGGTACAAAGATATCATTTATTCTGAATATTCTCTCCAATGATATAAATGATTAATTTCTCTTTAATAGATTTATTTTTTACCAGGAAAATAATACCATCCAGAATATTTACTAAAAATTGTAAAATATAAGGGAAATCTCTGAAAATAAACGTTTTTCTATCAAATGTATTTTTGATAGAGAATATTTTCAAAAGAATATAAAATCATAGAAATTATTCTTGTATGTTGTTTGTCAAACACGAAAATAAGTGGAAAAGGGGCAATCTTAAAATCAATAGAAGACATATTTTAAAATGAACAATTGTGTTAGAAAGAGAGAGAAATAATTTTTAAAAAATATTTTTCATCACAAAAAGTTACAACATAAAGGAAAAATATGATTAAATGCATCCAATCCTACCGTAAATACAGGCACATTAATCAATCACCGTTGAAATTATAGAAATATATCTGATTAATTTGCCCAATTTTTTATTTAGCAGGGAATTTTGATTTAAATTAAATTATTAATTTTTGGTGGCCTTGGGCATGATTCCTCCTGTGCCCCAAGATTGAGAATTGCATGTCATTTGCCCATTCCATGCATTACGATTTCCAACACAGTCATTATTGTGGGAAATGTTATCTTAAACTTTTATTTAATAAAACAATCCATCTAATCAATTTTAATATTAGACACACACACACACACACACACACACTATCAATGGAAATTAATTAAAAATAAATGGTGGGTGTAGGGTTACCAAAACATGCCTGTCTCTGTCTGACCAGTCAAAGGTGAAGAAGGTAGCAAGATCTTTGATGACTACAATAATTTGACACTGAAATTAATGTCGTTGTTTGGGGGGGGGGACTATCCTTCAATTGGTGCGGTGGCCCAATTGTAGGAGAGTCCTCCTAATTTTTAATATAACCATGTTGACATTGACCTTCTAACCAATGTGTTATGGATAATTATTTGCACAAACCCCTTCACATGATAGGGTGTGGTCGTTGCCCCCCCAAATATTTTTAATTTATTAGCATGGTACCATTCTAATATCTATCATGACCCACATGGAAAGTTACTTTGATTTTTCTTCTATATCTATATATAAATTACAAATAAGGCAAGCATGAAATATGTTATTAACTTAAAATTAGAATTTGAAAAGATATTTTCTGTAAGGTATCTTGCTTTTTTTTTTCCTTTTATTAATTTGAGATCAGTTCGAAGAAAAAAATTTCATTACTGCAAAATAAATTCTCACATCGAAGTACAAGAAAGCAGGGAGAGAAAATCAAACAAGGCCCTAACATGGAAGGACTAGGAAT
Source organism: Dillenia turbinata (assembly GCA_037126225.1). Taxonomy (NCBI): domain Eukaryota; kingdom Viridiplantae; phylum Streptophyta; class Magnoliopsida; order Dilleniales; family Dilleniaceae; genus Dillenia; species Dillenia turbinata. The sequence goes on from JBAMMX010000005.1 coordinate 2,198,502, forward strand.
AAAGTGGGTTGATTGCGGTGAAAAGGATTTTGTACTTTGTCATCATGGATTCAAATTTGAGTTTAAAAGATCTTTTCCTATTTATGGATCCGATGACAATTCAATCTGGATTAATTGAGAAGAAATTTTAAATATCGGAATGATAGCTAAATAAAGGGAAAAAAAAAAAGAAAAAAACACAGTAGGACTGGGTTTGTTGGGCTTTCTGAAACATAGGCTTTCCAAACCAGCAAACTAAGTCCCGGAGCCCAATTTGGGCTCGACCCACACTCCAATCTCAATTAATCTTGATCCTTGGACAAACGCCCACGCCCCCATTTTGACCGTCTGTCAAACGCCGAAACTCTAGCAGTAGCAGCAGATGCAGTCGCTCCAAGCCCTTATAAAACCCAAACGAGACCTTGTAAGAAAACTGCAAAACCCTTCTTCCTCTTTACTTCTCGCCGTCATATTCTGGTCTCTCTCTATCTCTCTCTCGTTCTTGGACACAGATGGGAGGCCAAATGATGAGCTTCTTATCTCAATTGAATACTCTGACATTGTTTTTGTGTTGGGTAAAATGTTTTTTCAATACTGAATAGGAAGAGCTGATGCCTCTGTGTCTCTCTCTCGCTCTGTTCTATGCAAATATTGTGTTCTTTCCTCTTGACCATTTCCTTCTTGATTACTTATTTATTTATTTATTTTTAGTTTAATTATGCCTATGATGGCTATTTTAGGTGAGTTGTCTGAGATGCAAAGGATTGCACCATGTTGAAAATGCTTTTTTGAACTAGGACGGTCTGAGGCTTCATCCATTTTACCCTTTTCTGAAACTTAGTTAAAACTTTTAAAGTTTATTAATAGATATGCTTTATGCAGTGTTGTGAATGATGAGAATATTGATTATCACAGTTATCCCTGGCTGATAATTCTGTGCTGAATATTTTGTGATCTGACACAAAAAAAAAAAAAATACACACTGTATTTCCGTTTAATACTTTGTTGGATTGAAACTTGTGTGCTGTCAACCTCACTCACCCTTGCTCTCTTGATTTATTGTCTAAGGGGATGTTTAGTTAATGGGTATGAATGTTAGCAATCGGAATGATTTTCAAATAAGTTGTTTAAATCAATGGAATGATAATGAAGATTTAGGAATGAAACCTTTAGAATATGGGTTTTATGAAATCAAGTAAAATGATGGTTTCGGTCGAGCCCATCCATGAAACCCAAGAAAATTCACTTTCACATTTTGCCTTGCGGAGCACCATCTCCACCGTCTTCTTCGACTGTCATCAAAGCTTCACCACCGGCCGCAGAACTCCACTGTTAAATTACCACCGTCGTTACTTGAGATTTCATTTTTCTTCTCATTTCATTTGCCCTTTAGGTTTTGCCTTCGATTGCGGTTTACTGCTCTGAGGTTAAGCTGAACCGACCTCTTGATCTATGGTTTGACAGTGGAAGCTGCAAACAGTCACAATTTTCATGCCTTTTCTCTCAGATCTTCCAAAACCCATCTCCCAAAACCCACAAAGTTTGAGACGGGTTTCAAATTTTCCATATCTGTTTATGGAACACCTTAAAAAAAAAAAAAAAAAAACCTAATTTTTGATCATGATGTAGAATTCCTAACAGAATCCTTCTGTGTGCGCGCGCGCGCGCATGGACCGGCAGATTAAATATGTGACAAATTCTTCAAAGCTCGACGATTAAACGATTCTATCGGATTGTTCTTTAGGTGAAAACCTCATGAACTCCTTATCTTCTTCCTCATCTTCGATTTTGATTTTCGTGCTTGTGTATTTTGTTTGCCAGTGGCGGAAGGAGTCGCAGGCAAGGGGATGGCTACCCCTCTGATTTTTTTTTTTTTTACCCTCTTTAAAATTATATGTATAATTTTAGAAATTATAAACTTAAATTTTCCTGTAAAAATTATAACCCCCGTTTCCTTGAAACATAACCCCAAGTACGTGTTTTGCCCCCAATGCAAATTTCTGGTTTTGCATCTCACAGTGGCTCCCTAGAACATTTGTTGGTGGGTAAGTGAGGGTAGCTACCAAAAAATGATGAAAAATTTGATGCAAAAAAGAGAAAGGGAATGCAAAATATCTTGGAAAGCAAGGAAAATAAGGTATTCTAATTCACTTACACTAATGGTTAGTGATATTGCATTTGATTTTAAAACATATTTTAAAGAAAATAAAATTTTAAAACATATTTTAATTTTAAAAAAATATAAAATTAAAGAAAATAAAAAAAGGGGAATTTATTTTTTTATTTAAAATAAAATTTTAAAATATTTTTATTAAGGGTAAAATTATCAATTAATTGATTCCTATTTCGAAAAATATATTCAACAAATATCTAGAATTTGAGCTAAACAATTGATTTTGGAATCCGATTCCAATTTTTAAGATTCTTTATTTTGATTTCTATGCGCGAATCAAACGCCACCTAAATCTCATTCGGGTGCCATCGGCAACAATTGATTTTTTATATAGTCCATTTGATGGTAATTCTCTTTGTTTAGTCTTTAGGAATCTAGGCATATATATATATATATATATGACTAAATAATGTTACATGTAGCAAAAAAGGCCCATGACTAAAATTATTAAAAAAGAAAAAATAGTTTTGGTCATTGACTTGGTACATCTAACATTAATCTGCTCATTTCATTGTATGATGCTGTTTATTGTATGATTAAAGCATTGATATAAATCTAAATTTCTTACTGAAATTAAAGAAATTGGACCAAGAAAATTGAATTTTGTAAAGATTCATTGAGGTCCAGCTTCACTATGTCTTGGGACCAAGAATCATTTACATCATGTGAGTGACTACCAGTATTATGGTGATGGTTTCAACTTGTTTATCCGTGATCTCGAGGGCCTTGGTTTTGTTGGTTGTGACAAAAACTTATAGGAAGAGAGAATCCATATTGTTTGGCAAGTGAGGAATGAGGTGAGTTTTTACTTTATAAATAGACAATTTCCCATGTTTTATAGGATCATTCCAAAATTGACAAGTTCATATCTTAGACCAATTTTTATCTTTATCTCTCTTGTAATATTTCAAGTTTATTAGTTAAATATTATTTTGGTAGTGTCCGAGAATGTAGGTATATTTGGCCGAATCTCCTTAAATTTTGGTGTTCTTTCTTTATTTAATAGTTGTTGTTAGATATAGTTATAGTGATATATTGTGTTGTTAAATTACTCTTTTGGGAAATATATCCTGGGTGATTTATTAGTATAATTGTTCACACGCTATTTCTATAACAATTGGTATCAGAGCCCAGTTTATCTTAGTATGTTCTGTGGTTGCAGCTTTGTCTGATCTTCTACATCAGAAAAGATTCTCTTGGGGCTATCGGCATTGAGTCCGGTTGATCCTAATATGCTCTGTGGTTGCAGTTTTATCTGATCTTCCACATCAGAAAAGATTTTCTTGGGGCTATCGACATTTTGCATCAGCAGCTATTAAATAGTACGAGTGGCAGAAATGGTAAACAGCGCAAAATCATCCACATCGTCATCATCAATCTTGGCAAGAACTGCATTGACAAATGCCAGATTTACAGTTGAGATTTTTTATGGAACCGGTCATTTCGGCATGTGGCAGAGTGAGGTTCTAGATATCATTTTCCAACAGGGTCTAGACCTTGCCATTGAAGAAAATAAACCAGATGATGTTGGAGAGAAGGATTGGCAGACGATGAACATGTTGACATGTGGTACGATTCGATCATGTCTTTCCAGAGAGCAGAAGTATGCTTTTTCAAAAAAAATTTCTGCAAATAAATTATAGAAAGCACTAGAAAAAAAATTATTGAAAAAGAGCAGTCAAAACAAACTCTATATGAAAAAGAGACTGTTTCGCTTCAATTATATTCCAGGTACCACTATGAATGATTACATCACCAGTTTTAATCAACTGGTTAATGATCTGATGAATATGGACGAAACTTTCAAAGATGAGGATCTGGCTTTAATATTGTTGTGATCCCTTCTTGTCAAATTTGAATATCTTGAAACTACTCTTCTTCATGGGAAAGTTGTTGTCTCTCTTAGTGAAGTAACTGCTGTCTTATATAGTTATGAACTAAGAAAGAAAGAAAAGCAAGAAAACTTAGGTGAATAAGCAGTAGTCTTAGTTGTCAAAAGGTGTTTGCAGAGCCAGAATAAAGGGATGAGAGGGAGATCAAAGTCAAGATCCAAACCAAAGAAAGATGAATGTGTCTTTTGTCATGAAAAAGGGCATTGGAAGAAATATTGTCCAAAATTGGATAATAAAAACAAACATAACAAAAGGAATGCTGTCGCAGATTCAATTGTAGCTGAATATGATGATGCAGACTCAGACCTCACACTTGCTGTTGCATCATCAACTAACCGTTCTAATACGTGGTTGTTAGATTCAGTTTGTAACCACCATATGTCCCCTAATCGAGAATGATTCTTTGACTTCAAAGAACAGAAAGGGGAAATGGTGTACACAGCAAACAATGTCCCTCTCTCCACACATGAGATTTGTTCAATTCGCTTGAGAAATCAGGATGGATCAATCAGAATCTTAACAGATGTTCGATATGTACCGGATTTGATGAAGAATCTCATTTCTGTCGGATCCTTAGAATCAAAAGGTTTCGATGTGAAGATGAAAGACGGAGTAATGATGATCATCTCTAGTGCACTTACAGTACTCAATGGCGTGCAGAAAAATGACAATGTATATTATTTGCTGGGTAATATAGTTGTTGGGACGACAGCAGCATTAGCAGCTTCAACTAATGATCGGGAGATAGAAGCAACCAGATTATGGCGGTGAATTGGGCATGTTGGGAAAAAATCCTTGAAATTTCATATAGATCAAGAATTATTGAAAAAAGTTCGAGTTCGCAAATCAGATATTTGTGAGCGTTATATAATAGGGATACAAACGAGGGTGAAATTTGGCACAGGAGTCCATAATACTAAGGGTATTTGTATTATATTCACTCAGATGGGACTCCCAAACAGGTGGAGTTTGAAAGAAATAGAACTATCCCTGCAAATGAAGAAAATGATGGTGACTCTCCTATAGTAGAAAAGGAGTCAGAAATAGATGAGATTCAGATTCAGGTACCTCCACAACAACATGAATCAATTGCACAAAGAAAGGGAAGGAGGACCATTAGACTATCGGCTTGTTATAGTCGCTTCCACATCAACAATTGAAAATTGCAGATACTACTAAAATTGTATGAGAGAGTTGTAAAGTTTTTTGTCAAGGTGGAGATTTGTTGGTTGTGGCAAAAACTTATAGGATGAGAGAATCCCACAATGTTTGGCAAGTGAGGGATGAAGTGAGTTTTTACCTTATAAATAGACCTTTCTCCATTCCTTGTAGGATCCTCCCAAAATTGGTAAGTTCATATTTTAGGCTAATTTTTATCTTTCTCTCTCTTGTAATATTTCAAGTTTATTAGTGAAATATTATTTTGGTAGTATCCGAGGACGTAGGCATATTTGGCCGAACTCGTTAAACTCTGGTGTTCTTTCTTTATTTAATAGTTGTTGTTAGATATAGTTATAGTGATATATTATGCTGTTAAATTACTCTTTTAGGAAATATATTCTAGGTGATTTATTAGTACAATTGTTTACGTGCTATTTTCGCAACAGGTTTTGTGCCAACCGGAGAAATCTCTAGTCTTGCAAGGGGTTGCATGGGTTGACTGGGCATTTGTTGCTCCAACTGGAAGACAATTTGTCCCAATTTTAAGTTGGGTGGGGCCACAATTTTCAATTCTTCATGCTTTACTGACCTATTCTGTGCAGATGCCATGTTCGATCTACTTGGGTAGGAGTGTATCTCCTGCAGGAGTTTGCTTCCAGTTTTTGTTTTTTCAGGTAAAATGTGGAATGTGATATTTGGGCAATCTTTGTTTATCAAGATGAATTAGGAGAGCAGTCCCTGCTTGAATTCTAGTATCCAAGTTGTTAGTGTTGGCCCTTCAAATTAGGGCAGATGTATGAATCAAATATCGAGAAAGTGTAATGAATGGAGATTAGAATTTGAATCGTGTCTAATAAATAGATTTTTTTTCCCTTTTTTGCTGCGTATTTCTACTACAATTTTTATTGATTAAAACATGGAGTTTAAGTCTAAGATTATTATTTAATAGCATTTATATAAAAATTTGTAAGACCTTTAAATTTTGTAATGGAACTATATAGTTTTTTACTATGTTCAATCAACAAAAATTGAAATTAGAATTAATTTTTATAAAGTTCATTTAATTTCAAGCTTAACCGAATATTTTGTTGCATTGCCTCCTTTAAGAATGGATTGCTATTAGGAGGATCATATCAAATCAACTGTGATGTCTCTCTTGTGAAAGACGGATGTGGTCTGGGTTCAATTTTTCGAAGGAGATGCTATGGCTAGTGCTTCCGTAAAAGTGCATCAATAGGCAGCATTGGTCAAAGCAAGAGCACTCATCTATGGATTGCAGTTGGCCAATTCTTTAGGATATGGAAAGCCAGAGGTGGAATCTGATTGTTTGCTGCTCACCCCAGCGATGAGAAGACACCATGATTCGATGCTCTTTACATATGGCTGTTGAGGATTCTTATTTTGCTTTGTAAATTTGTTTATTTCTCATATAGAAGGTTTGATTACTTAGTAGCTCATCATTTAGCCAAATTTGCAAATAACAAGAGGGGTAATTGTGTCGTAATGGAGGCCGTTCCATGAGCTTTTGTGTGTCCAAATTGAAAGGTGGTTGTATAACTCCATTTTACTACTGAATTTCAAACTTGCAATCAGTATAACACTTGGACGCTTTCCGCATGGTACCACATGCTAAGTGTAGCATGCCAACATTCATCTCAAGACCCTTTGAGCGAACAGTTTTAGAAGGTGCATCATCCCGTTCACGGCTTGGGAGTGTTCTTGAAGAAAAACAGTAGATGATGAAATTTTCCTAAAAAAAGCAAAGTTCTTGGTTGAAACAGGACGCCTGTTTGGCATGAGACACTGATTTATAACTATCACCACATTACAATTTCCGAACTATATTTAAACAAAAAAAAAAAAAAAAAAAACATAAACAAAAACCGATTCTTCATCCTTCCACCAATCATCATTTACTTTATGCCGGTTTAATATTAGGAAGACAATCGGGGTATAGAGGATGAACAAAAAAAATTATAATCAGACTTTCTTCCCCACCCAAGAGATGCCATTTCACGCACTTTCTTTGCTCCACCACAGTGCTGATACTCCTTGATTCTTTGCTCCAATCATCCACAGTGCTGATTCTACTTGATGGTAATGTAGCGATTTGTGCCATGCTTAGCCCAGTGGTCCTTGAGATCAACCGGATTTGACAAATCATGGCCTTCTGCAGCAAGCCGACTCAGTAATTTGTTGAAGACATTCCCACTCATCTTTCGGCCACAAACTCTAGCATGGCGCTTGTTGGGCACTGCAGGAAGGGGATACATCGACAATGTTGTAGTGCAGCAAGATGACTGCCAACCACCATTTCCCCATTTGTAGCATGGTCTCACAACCCCAGTGCATGAGCAAACAGGCACCGGCATGGTTGATTCATCAAATGCAACCTCATTTAATCCCAGATCCTGGCTTTTCCAGTCGGGCTTTGTCACACCAAGCTGTTTATTACAATCATCATTTTTCCACTCGTGAGACTTTGTATACACAATCCTGTTCAAGTCCTCCCCTTCCTTCTTAACTTTCCTCAAGGGCTTAGACACCTTCTTACTAGGCAATGCTGCCTTGGCCTCCTTGGTTCTTTTAGCTTGACGGGATTTTGCAGCTTCAGGGGCAGTTGATGATAAAGGAACAGTGTCAGCAGTATGCATCTCCCTTGTATTGTTAGGAGCTTCATTTAAGTGGCTTGTATGATGTGCATGCTGCGGCATATGGTGCACATGCTTCATCTCACGAGAGACCTGGCAACCTGGAGGACACTGGGAAATTGTGCTGTTATTCATGGCACTTTCCTGGTACCGAAGAGTTGCAATAGCATTATCTCTTTCCAAAATGGCATTGTGGCGCTCTGCAATTGCAGTGTCTCTCTGTAGGATAGCCATGTCTCTCTCTGCCACAGCAGTCTTTTTTTCTGAAATAGCCAAATCTCTTTCTCGGAGAGCAGCATCTCTTTCAGCCACTATTGCCATTATCTGCTTCATTGATGGCTGATGGTGCATTATCCACTAGAATAATGCAAGACACAATGACTATCAGAAATTGCAGTCATATGAAAGTTAAAGCATGATTTGCTAACAGAAAATAAATAGAGAAGTACTGCTCAGATACCTGACCCTGAGCTGTTTTATACTGATCTGTTTTGTGTCTTCCATTTTCACGATGCCCGCTGTCATCCATTTGAACTTCACAAAGGGCAAGAATTGCTAGTACTTATACAACGCACTCTGCTACTAGGATCTTGGAGTCTATACAAGGGCCAGCAACAACTGGAAATTTGTTTGAGAGTATATTACCCACATAAGCTTAAGCCACATAGCATTATATAATCGCATAATAGGAGTGACACAAAATTACCATTGCCATGTGAAGATCCATGCAAAAATTCTCTCATGCTCAATCTTCTACACCACAAATTAGACTATTTTGAGTTCAAAATCAAGCAATAACTAAATGGCAGCTCCTAAATAAAGAGGCAAGCAGGCCAGGTTCACAAGCTACAAACAAAATGAAAATCATTAGTAGCAGACAATTCTAATCTATTGAGACCTAGACAGTGACCAAAACCTGGCGACACAACACTTAATGGACTGTGTAATTTAAGAATTCATTAGATAAAACCTGGTGTGCTAGCACACCAACTAGAAATGCTTAGAAAGCAAATACTTTGAAGAGGCCATTATAGAGCTTTGTGCTTATGCTGCATAAGCTTGTAGGGAGAGGGCATGAGTGCCATAAGCAAACAATAGTAATAACAGGGAATGTCCAATCAGATAGTTCAATCAGTTGGTGCAAAAGCTCTAAGAAGGGACAAGAAAAATGTTGGTTAAATTTACAATAGAGACCTCAAAATGTATAGCCTTTGAGATTTATGACAGGGAATGTCCAAAACACCCAAAGAAGAATCAATTGCAAGTTCTCAACATCATAACAGAAGTTTAAAATACAAGGTTTACCATTCACATTCCACAAGAGTGACTTCAGATGTTTTTGGCAACAGTTATGCATCCCGAAAAGGAAAAGCAATACTACTTATTATTAAACAAGCAGAAGGGCTTACTATTCCTCCATTTTGAAACCCACTCAAACCCACTCACAAAATCTTTTCCAAAAGTGATTATTCTTGCCAATCAAAAGGTGATTGCAAGATATAAACAAAAATAGTAACATGGTAAAATTCAGGGGCCTTCATAACCATTCTATTATACAGCTGGTCATTTTACATGACCAGACCTAATACAATATGGCAAAATGCACAAGCCAATACATGTTGTGAACAACTCAGTTTGCTAGTAGTAAAACACAATGAACCAAGTGTAATTCAATAATGTTAGCAATATACATCATCTTTGAAATCCGAAATTGGTAACTCATTGAAATGGAAGGGGACCTTAATTGGTGATGCAAAATTTATTGCCATGACGCCAACAAAGTAATCTTTTCATGTTCACATCAGTCCAAACCAATTTTCATTTTTATCCTTTAAAAAAAATCACTTATAAGACAGCTGGAGAAAAGGCCATAGGATTTGACATTCAAGCTCAGAGTTACGTAATAAATAGAAGCATTTAAAAAAAAAAAAGAAGTGTTCAAAACTATAATGTTTTTGAATAAAGAACATCTTGTGAATAAGACAACTGCTGGAATTGCTACTAACCTATAGCAAAACCAATGTATCCTGTGCAATGATCATTCATGCAAGAAGCCTATTGTCGAATAGGTAACAACCCAGCATTTTATTTTTCAACTAGTTTAGAATCTAAGGCATGGTGAACCACGCAAGGTGCTGGAAACCTTACGGGGGGAGAACGCAAATATTGTCCATATAAATCCGAGAAACTAATGATGGTTATTGAAATACATCATAAAGAACCAGACTTTAGGTCATCTGTACCACTTTTGCAATCATTTCACTTTTCTACTAGAAGGCATCCAAAGAATCAAGGAAAATTCCAACTCCAATCTAAAAGCCGAAGCTAATAACACATCAAGACAATACTAAAAAGGAACTACCCACACAGCTAATCCTACAGTACCATATCAAGTGGCGGTCAAAATGGCCAATTCGCACATGAAACTGAAGATAACATCAGAAAGCAGTTAAACCCAATCCAAGTTATGCGGCAATAAGCAAAATCCCCATGACAGAAAATTCATCAGACAAATACAGCAGGGCAAATTAAGGTATTCATTTCACCAAATTATCAATCCTATACTCCCCAGTATGGCAAAAACCCTAATACCCCTAAACCTCCAACTGAAAGCTATCATAGTTCAGAGACATCGAATGCAAACTATAGTCAATACCCAACCAAATTAAGAGAAGGAAAAGCACGAGAACTATTATTCAGAACTTGAAAGCTTAAAAGAATAAGATCCACAAGAAATCAGATAACAGAAAGTAATCACGTATAATCAGAGACAAACGGCAAAATAGAGAAAGAGAAACGAGAGCGAGCGCGCGCTAGAGAGAGAGAGATAGAGAAGAAATCAACACTTACCCACTAGTCAAAGCGAGAGAAAGGGAGAGAAAAAGAGAGAGAGAATCGGAAAACCCTAAATCGGGGGAAGAGAAAAAAATCTCTAGTGCCAGGAAAACACAGACGACGAGCAATTCGGGAGCTCGTCTTTCTTCCGCTTGACCTGACCGCGTCTTTTAATTTTCAATGCTTCTCTTCTCTCCTTTCATTATTATTATTTTTTTTATTTTTCTAATTCATGTCCGACGTCGTTTTCTTGTGGTCAGTATGACTTTCGTTTCTGGTGTTCTTCCCTCCCTGTCCTTTCTTGTCATGAGTATCACCCTTTCAAACAATCTAGACCGTTGATTCGACTGATCTCCCAGACTGTGTGGTGTCCACTAAATGCCTTTGGCATCACAATCAATTTGTCACAAATTAATAGGATTATGATCTTCTCAATCCAGGCATATGCGTGTTGCCTGTAGATTCTTTTCTCTCACACATCGTAGGCTTCAAAATGGGGATAAAAGAAAGAGTTAGCTCATAAAAAATTAAGTGAGAGATAAAATGCATGGCGCAATATGTACGTTGAAATCATTTTTATGCAATCATGAGTATAAACATAAATATTTATCAAAATTATCAGATAAACACAAACGCTAATAATTCGGTTGGTAGATCCCCTTGAAGCCAACAATTGCACATTATTCCAGAACCAACCCAGAGGTTTTCTACAAGATATAAACCAACACATCTAATATAAGATAGACATCACATGCTAAACAATTCATGTCATAAGCCCCGATCCCCTAAACATGTAATATAATTATAATGCAATATCAAAATATTAAAACAGGGGAAAGGTGAGTAATTCGCAAGGTTAGACATGCTAAGCTCATCCCAAAGAGATCAGTTGTCACACATCCTCCATTTATATATGCCCCTCAAGGTGAGGGATTCTGCGTTACAAGAAGTCGAGATATTATAGCGGGTGAGTACATAGGTGATTCCAATGTGATTTGAAGGATTTGATGGGACTGATGCAAATTAGCGAGTTGAAGTAGTGGTGGACTCTTGAGTTTTGGATGAAGCTCGACGAGGTCAGATTGGAAGGTGAGGGCTTTACTTTCAGTAGCTTTGGCATTGAGTGCCTCGAGGATTTTGAGTGGCGTCGATTGACTAGGACTGCGAACGAGTACCTTCAATTACTGCTCATTCAGACGGATTTATCTTTGGGTGAATTGTGACGTGCGTGATCGGGTGTCTATTTAGTTATGGAAGGGTGGTGCCTATGGCTGTAATCAGCCTTCATCAACGTCTAGCCGACAAGGTTTTTCTCTGGTTGCTAGTTCTTAATTGTTTGCCCACTACTTTTTATGTGGACGATTTTTGTTGTACATCATTTTTTTTTTGGTGTTATATCTCCTCCTTTTGAAATAAAATCCTTGTTCTACTTATTTTATTCTCTCTTTGGTTTTTTTTTTTTGGGGGGGGGGTCAAATTTGTATCTTATATAGATCTTAGTTGTTCTATTGGAATAGTGTTCAATTTGAGCCTTGTAATCTATTTTAGGTTCTGCGTTAGTCAGGGTTCCAGGCCCCCTTGGAGACAAACAAAACCAAAAAATAAAGAAGAATTTTGCTCAAGTGGATCATTTCATAAGTGCCCTTATAAAGAATAATGGGGCAATAATGCGAACCCCTTTAAAAGGTTGTTTCTCCATAAAAAGAAAGAAAAGTGCTTATGATTGCCTTATCACAATAACATTTGGAGATGATTCGATTAAAACACGCTAATAATCAAAAAAACACAAAAAAAAAAAGCGAAGAATCTCATCCAAGAGAGTTTTTATGAACATGAAAAAGCATCGAGAAGCAAGATCCAGAAAAACCCTAAGCATCATCCCAAATGGTTATTATTATTTTTCTTAAAGAGCTACATTTGGAAACAAAAACCAAGATCGTTGTTTACCGTATAAGCGCGAGTTACAATGTTGTTTCATTGAAGGAAAACAGAAGGAGTGGTTGCAACACAGGAAGGGGTGCAACCAAGAATCTTGTGCTTCTTCCAAATTAAAAGCCCACAAAGTCAAAAGTCGACAACTGGGGAAGAAATTATAACCCTAATCTGTTTTTGACCTCTTCTCCATACTGGACTTGCTGAGTATGAATACGCCGGTTATAATCATCAGGGCACCTACAATCCACTGAGAATGTCCACTCTATGATCAGAGTTGCCAGAGTAGCCTAATTACTCATAAGTTCAAACCTAATCATGCAGCTAATCAAGTCTGATTAGGTTTCTGAGACGGACCATATAGTACACAACTAGCGACAGACAACGTTAGAGCCAAAAAAAATGCGACTTTAAGGAGGGAAATTATGTTTAAGATACCTGCGGTGACAAAACTTCCCCAAACAGGAAGAATCCCGCGAGACCCGAAGAGAGGAAATTGGTTGCAAAGTTTGTGACGGTAGCTTGAAGGGAAGAAAGAGCTTTGAGGCTGTTCACGTAACATCCCCACATGGTCACATTGAACATTATCACCATCCCATATTTAACAAACTGTTCAAATCCAATAAAAATAAAGGTTTAGCTTTATGCAGCCAAGCATAAACAAAGAACGCATCGAGTATTAAGATTTCAGTTGATCATCTGTGAGAATTTCCCAAATCACTTGACTGATTCAAACAGGTCAGTGTTCTGTAATGCAGGTAATCGTGTCAAATCCATGTGGACTTCTCAGATCTCAGCAGAATTAGAGTAGAAATTTCTAGGGTTTTGGATGGAACGAAAGAAACTTTACAGATTGGGAAGTGAATGAATTCATTTTACCAGAGATGAGAAGAACTTTGCGGAAATTGCAGCTAAGGCGGCGTTGAATCCGGCTGCGACAGCCCATATGTAGCCTCTACTCCTCACTGCATCCATTTTTCTCGCCTAATCTCTGTTCTGTTTCCCTGCGTTGGAGGATGATCGGAGACCGAGGGTGATGACGAGAAAATGAAGAGATAAACGATGATGACTGGTTGGTGCCTATGAGTAAAACGACATCGTTTATGACGGGAACAAGACAGGGAGATCAACAAGGCATTGCACTATTCCCGCCCGGCCCAATTTCTGTTGCCTCGCTTTTTTTTTTGTTACATCAAGAACCGGGATCACGGACTAGGGGTGGGAATATGACCATCAGATGTCCTCTTAGAGACAACTGTTGCCTCACTCCCCTTAATATTATATTAATTAAATGAATTATGAATTAAACAAATTAAATATTATATGACAATCCATTTTAAATTCTTTTACAAATTTTTATATATATTTTTTAATATTATTAAAATATTATTTTGGTCAATATAATATTATATTTTTTATTTTTTTTATACTGTATTTGATTTTTTCTCAAGATTTCTTTTGGACCACTATTTTTGATAGCAGAAGGTACCTTGCGCCTCTCAAATACTTTGTGAAAGAAAATTATTAAGTGGAATAAACTTATATAATTTTTATGTAGATAATACTAAATAATTGTAGAAATAAAGTTATAGATTTTATAAATAAATATTTCAAGAAAAATTCTACAGAGAGACTTAAGTAAAAAATTTCCCCCGAAAAAAGAATTACAACTTTCTTAATAAACTCCGAATAAAAATCATAATACAAAAAAAATATTTATAATTTTGTTATGAAAAATAAGAATTTTTTGATCGTATAATTCTGGGATTAGTATAGGTAAGCCAACTACGGTTACCAATCAAGTCGATAACTATTATACGTTAACAGACGAAAAAGTTGAAGGATGTAGGGTCAATTGTTAACATGTAGAAAGTGAAATCTTCTAAACTTTTGTAATAATAATAAAAATAAATAAATAAAAGTAAAGTAAAGTGAGTGGTAAAATAGGAAAAGAAATGGGTATCAAAAGTAGAAACTTAATAGTTTGACCAGAAGGGCCGAGCATTTCACATCTCTTCTTTATAGATGACCTTATACTATTTTTATATGCTAATCTCAAGATGTTGGATACGGTTATGGAGTATCTTAGAGTTTTTGCTAACTTGAGTGGGTTAAACATTAATCCTAGAAAATCCAAACTTTTTATCTCCTTTTGGGCGCCCTTATCTTTGAAAAGGAGGGTAACAGATCAGTGTTACTTTCAACCAATGGATGAATTGAGGACTTATTTAGGGGTTTCTCTCATTCATGGTAAAGTTAGCCAATCTCACTATTAGTATTTGGTTGAGAGAGTTCAAAACAAGATAACGGAATAGAAGGCGAAGACTTTGAGCATAGCAGGCTGCCTTAACCTTATTAAATTTGTTACATCTGCTATCCCAACTTATGTGATGCAAACTTCTTAGTTACTAAAACATATTTGTAGCCAGTTGGACATAATTAATCACCAATTTCTTAGGGGAGAGGTAGATGGCATGCATTGAGCTCATGCTATTAGGTGGGAGTTTGTTTGTCGGCCTAAAATTCATGGGGGGTGGGTCTTCGAGCCGCAAGGGATATGAATAGAGCCCTCCTTCTAAAGTTAGGATGGAGGATTCTATCCGGGAACTCATTTTTATGGTGACAGGAGAAATTTACTATGTTGCCCTTGAGCTGCGGGCTGCTCACCGTTGAGGAGGGGTATTATAGGGGCTCGAGGTTTACTTTCGGGCAACACTAGGTGGAGAGTGGGAAGTGGGAGCATTGTTCGTTTCTGGGAGGATGTCTGGGTGGGTTCGGCACTGTTAGTTTAGAGGATACAAGTAGAAATTCCTTTTGACTCTGCAGGTGTGTATGTGAGCAGTTTTATCACACTAGGGGGGAGTTTGGGATTTACCTAAACTACAGACGCTTCTCCCAGTCGACATAGTTGAGGAGATTAGAGCGATTCCTATTTCTCGAGATCAAAGTACTGAGGATCATATCTGTTGGATCAGGGATTCATCAGGGATATACACAGTCAAATCAGCTTACGTAGCTCTTTGCAGGCACGACAATGAGCCGAACTCTTTAGGAAATTGGAAGAGGGTATGGCGCTTGAAGTGTCAAGAGAGGATTAAATTTATGATTTGACTTTTGGTTCATGGAAGCTTAATGACTGATGACATCCATTTCCGATCACAAATTGTGACAAATCCATAATGTCCACTTTGTTAAGAATTGTCGGAATCTATATCACATCTATTTAGAGATTGTGTAGTTATTACAGAGGTGTGAGGTAGGACTATCTGATCTCCTTATCTGGTAAATATTGTGTTTTTCAGGTGGTTAGTGCGAAATTGTTTATCTCATGTGATACAGGAGAATCTCCATTGGGCTACGATATTTTTTTATACTCAATGGTCGATTTGGAAGGTAAGATGTCATGTGGTTTTTTAGGGAGGTTCCTTTTCAATAGACCATATTGTATTTGTGGCCAATTGATATACCCGTGATTATTGGAGGGGGTTCATGAAGGAGTCTCCCCTTGCCCTGAGGGTGGGAAAATGGGTCAGATGGATTCCCCCTCCAGTGGGGTGCTTAAACTAAATACAAATGGGTTGGTGAACCTTAGATTGAGATTTGTAGGAGCCAGAGGCCTTATTTGGGATGAGTATGGATTATGGGTTTGAGACTTTATATGTAAGTTGGGAGTAGCTGATCCTTTCATAATAGAGATACGTAGAGTTAGAGAGGACCTTTTATTTATCCTCCGTGCTAAACTCTCTCCGATGATTCTTGAATTGGATTTGACAGATTTAGTATTAGCACTTACGGGAGACTTTAATCATCATCACTCAACTTACAATATTATTTGAGAATGTAAACAGTTAATTCAGTTATCAAAAATCTATTTTGTTGTATTTATCTCAAGAGAAGGAAATATTTGTACAGACACCTTAAGTTGTTTAGGCCATTTGATTTCTTATGATTTTCATGATTTGATGTCTCCCCGGATATTTAAGATTTAATTTCTTTTAAAAGTTAGTATACTCGCTCTAAATGTACCAAAAAAAAAATAATAATAAAAAAAACGGTTTGAAGACCGAACTTGGTGGCCGAGCAGGTTTGTGGAGCAAACATCTGATGACCATTGGGCCCCACGATCAAATTCGTCCGTTAGAAAAACTTCAGAATTCAATTTTGAAAGGAGAGAGAGAGAGAGAGAGAGAGGCGATTTTTCTCCGTCAAATCACAACTAGGGTTTAGTTAATCTCTCTCATCCAAATCTATCAGCTCTTTCGAACTTGAAGATTGAACCACTTATCTCAATCCTCAACTCTGCTTGTTTTATTCACATATTTTCTCTGATACTTGTTTTATTTTGAGTTCTATGTTTTGAATCATGTCGCCTTTGTTTTGGATTTTTTTGGGGCTATTTTTTGGTTCGATGCCTAAATTTCAATCAAATCAATCTAGGCTTTCCTAATACCTTGGATCTTGCTTTGGATTATCTGAAATATATCTGCAATGTTTATCTCTCCTGATTTTGATTCATTTGAATTATAGATTTCTTTGTAATTTTTGATTTGCTCATCATTTTAGGTTTCGATATTACTCAATTTTGAAAATCGTGACATGTGCGAGAACATTAACTGTGATATTACAGATTTACATTAAAATTTTATTATGAAAATAATTTGATTGATTACTGTTGTTATTGTTGTTTTGGGGGCGATCTTGGGACTGACTTGTTCTGCGCAAGAATGGAAGTAATGTGATCAAGTCATAAGCCATTTGTTGTATTACTGTGTTCAAGAAATTTAAGAAGTTGTCCGGTACCCTGCCTCAATCACTCTCTACAACTTTAACTTTCACAATTGGTCACCTCTCAGGTGGGTCCTCTCTCTCTCTCTCTCACCATTCTTTGTGTGGATGTCTGATAGGATGACACGAGGATTTTGATCTTTGATCTGATTATCTCTTTACATGGATGGATGGATTTTTGGTGGAGAGTAGTAGTTCCATTTGGCCAAACAAAAGCAAGAAGGAAATTAACACAATCTTGCGGTCCATATTCTAATAGGACAGTGCCATGTTAGCATTCTGGCAATTTTCTGATTGAAGTTTTGGAGCTGAGTAACATTACTCCTGTGTTGGACTGGCCATCACCCACATTCGGTTGAAAATGGTGGTTGCATTGCATGGGCTGAATGATCAATTGGTGTTTATCATGTCTCTTTGGGGTGTTAAAGTAAAATTGAATGTGTTAAGCCTCGGTGCTTTTTGTTGTAAATTTCAACCATGCAACCACCCATTTGGACCCGCCAAGTGAGAATGTGGCTACAATTGCATTTGATTGATTTGAAGATCAGCAGCTGATTTTGTTGTGACAATGGGATAAACACCATGATTTTGTAGCTGAAGATGGCACGGTAGCAGCCAAGATCCCATTTCTTTGCATGGCGGTTGTTGGTCTGTAAGTGGTTTGCTTTTTATTTTATTTTTTGTTATTTGCATCGCAATTTATCTTTTGGGCGTCGTATGATTTGGTTTGTGGCATGATAGGATCATGATTGTGCTTACCTAGTGGGAAGCATCATAATATGGGCCTCTTTAGATTCAGTCAAACAACTTGCCAACACATATAAATGAAACCTGAAACTTGTTATTGCATAGCTTAAGGATGCTAATAACTTGAAAGGGTATTTGAGGAGATAAAGGTTTGAGCATAGTAACAAAATTGGTTTGTTAGATACGTTATAAAAATTTGCTCACAATAATTGTTGTCGCATAAGTTACATTAACTGGGAGTCATTTCAATTGGCTCTACATGAAAGTTAGTTTCTATTGAACTAAATCTAATATGAAATATTAAAATATAGATAGATTTTGACTGTGAGATAATTGTATTCTACAGATTAGCTCAGTAACCAGCATGATATGATAAGTGTAAGTCTAGGTTTGTAACAGGGATTTTGAGAACTCGTTATGAATATGTAAAAACACGTGAGCTCTATTTATGATGACAAAACTTAATTTGACTTGCTTGGACAATTTAGGCTTATTTTGGTAACACTAAATTGAGGAGGGATCATGGGATTGAGACCCCCTGCCTTCTTGCTATTTTCTTTGCAATCTAGATGATGGATGCCTTTTATACAACTATTAACTTGTTTACCAAATAATTCCAATGAAGAGGGACTTACAGCTAGTTTGGTAGAGGTTGTTCCTTTTTTTTTTTTTTTTTTTTTTTTTGCTTCTCCTCTTATTTTAAGGAGAAGACTCATCAAACGGATTTTTTTAGAAACTCTTAAAAAAAGAAATTTTTTTTTATAAACAAAATTTTAAAAAGTAATTTTAAGCAAAAGCTCCTAAGGAGCTTTTGTTTTTCTTTATTTTTAAAATCTAGTTTTTTATTTTTTTATTCCGTTTATACTCTCACTTAAGGAATATAAAATTTTAAATATGTCTATATTATAAATTTATTTACCCTCATATCTTCTATTTTTCTTTAATTTTTACTTTTTACTTTTAATTTTTTATTTTTTACTTTTAACTTTATTTAAAAACTATAAAATATGTTTGTTTTTAAAATAGATTTACCAAACAACTTTTAACTTAATTTTAAAAACTATTAATTTTTGTTTCTCCTTATAAAAAGAAGAGAAGTCTAAAAAAAGCCCTACCAAACGGGCACTTAATACATGCTTAGAGTTATGCAGGTAGATGAGTTCAATTTAGAGCGATTGAACTTGGATTAACTTTGAAACAATTGAGGATCATTTGGTTTATGGTGTTTTAAGGTTCCCTCTTATGATATAATATGATTAGTTTGCAATTGCTTTTTCCTGTCAATTTTAGGGATCACAATTTTCATATCTATGATGGGCAGTACCTTAAAATATTTATTGTGAAACAAGAAAATCACATTCAAAATCATGAAAGGCGGCCAAGTTTTTTTCCAGTTTTTTTTTTTTTTTTTTAATTTATTTTCTGAATTGCATTTTGATGTGTCAGTTTTAGTATATAGAGGTGCATAAGATCTCATTGGGGATGTGCTTGCTCTGTTCATGTAAAAGGGTTCTGGGGTTAAGTGTTGTTACACAATTTGAATATGGGAAAAGTTGCGTGGATAAATCTGCATCGCATATAATTGATAGACTGCTGTTGTTTGTTCCAGGGATTTTCAAGTTGTACATCTCATAGACACAAGTGTGTTGATGTTAATATAAAGTACTAATTTATGTGGCTTGGAGAATAAACAGGGCACCCTTATATGGACTTCCACAAATCCCTTTAATGAATTTTCTCAAGGACCACGTCTTAGTGTTGGAAGCAGGTGTGCCTATCACATGGTTGAAAATGTCATGCGTTATTGGCATTTAAGATGGAGTCTAGTTCCACTGACAGGTGAAAATTAAGATGCATGAATTGTGCATGATGTTCATGTGTAGATTTGAATATGAACAATGTTCGAAAGATCAGATGAGTTATAAATTATATGAACTCGATTTTAAAAATCAAACAAGTTAAAATTTCTTTTGCTTGATTTGAAAGTTATATTGATAATTCAGAATTACTCAAATTTGAAAAATTATGAATTTATATTATCATATAAAATTTAATCAATTTAGTTCTTTGAATATTTGGTCCGTCCGTCCAAGTTAATTGTAGAATGTAGATTTGTAAAAAGCACCATTGTTGTATTCGTACATAATAGATCAAAGCAAGCACCTCCTCATATGTCATTTGCCTGCCTGGATATTGACCTACCTTGGAGAAAGTTTTAGACTTGATATACCTTTGTAAAACCTTTAAACTTTTCTTGGCATTTTGAGTTTTGTTCTTGTTTGGCATTGACAGTTTAACGGATTTGATGGCCTTTTCATCCTTTTTAATATGATTTTCATGTTTCATTAAAAGGGTAAGTGACATCACAAGTGCTTGAACTTGTGTTTTTTGTAATCAGATGTTTCAACTTTTGAATTTGTGTAATTAAGGGTATTTATAATCTAATAAATATATGTATTTATTGATATAACTATATTAAATCTATGCTGACAAATAGAAATTTCAATTGTTAGTAGCACACACGAGGCACTTTTATGGAAAAGAGTAGTGGGAGCAGCAATCCTTTAATTATCACAGTGAAAAAAAAAAGTAATTCTATGCTTTCTTAAAATATGTTCTTAGATATATAGGTATATTTTAAACTTTTATATCTATATGAATTTGCACCGTATTATATATATATATATATATATATATATATATATATATATTTTAAATTCCCACCATATTTTACGCTTTTACATAAGTCCCTTCGTGGATTTCCAGAATTTTCTAAATTTATTTGAGATTAAAATCATTTGATTTATGCTCTTTCGAGAAAAATTATTTATTATTTTTTATAGTTTAATTTATTGAAAATCAGTTTTGTTATTGACATGCCAACTTTGTTCCTTTTCACAGACGTCAAATGTTCAAATTAATTATTTCTATTAAGAAGAAAGAATAGGTGGAACACTTGATTGCACCAAATTTGCAAAATTTAAATTCCCCCCCCCCCCAAAAGTTCAACCCTTATAGAGTCATTATTGCTACTTTTTTTTTTATTACATCAAGATTTAAATCCATGATCATTAGATTGAGAAAAAAAATAATAACTACTAAACTATTTTCTTAAAAATAACGTTATTATTACTCTTATAAAAATATATTAAGATTTTTCTTAAAAGAATAATCTAATGGTTATAAATTTTCTATTCAATCATTTTTTATCCTTTCAAATTAAAGGGAGAAACAAATGAAAACTATCTTGCCATATCATGATGGGGACACCATAGAACCTTGAATCATGTGAATCTTTATTGCATAAAACCAATGTTAATTCAAGATAAGTCAATCTTGAAAGCCCAGGTGCCTCATGGTCACTAAGTGAAATATTTAGCTCCTTTCTTTCGTTAGCAAGCTTGTGCTTGTTCAGTGGGCTTTCACTGGATCGCTAAGTGAAAAACATGGGAGGCAGTTGTTGGGGATTATAGTTTGGATGATATTAATATCATATTCGATACTAAATCTTAATTATAATATTTATATTCGACTCTAATTCGATTCGTGTTTAAAAATAAAAAATCATATTCGATCTTATAAATTTTTTAAAAAATTCGATCCGATCCGATTCGACCTAATATATTATATATTTTTAAAAAATCAATCAAATCCAATTTTAAATCGACTTGTACTCGACATATACCCAATCCATATATGACCTAAATCATATCTTAATACATTTTTTTAATTTAATAATATTTATTAAAAATGAAAATAAAATTTACAATTTACAACAAACTCTAAAATTCTTTTTTTATTTAATAATATTATATTAAAATAAAATTTTATTTTATTTTATTATAAATTATTATCAGATTGGATTAGATTTGATTATTTATAACTTAAATTCATATCCGAATTAACTCGATTATTTTAATATTAAAATCTGACTCTAATTTGATTTTAACCCGATTTTTAAAGAAAAAAACTCAATTCGTCACATTAGATTTTTAAGATATCCATCAATCAGATCGGATATAGTCATCCCTAGACAAATCTAAAATTTTGTTCACATTTCAATGTTATCAAAGTTGAATAAATATCATTCGAGTTAACTGAAGTTTTGCCAATTGTAGTTAGAGCGGGTGCTGATACACCCTTGATTAGTTTTTAAAATTTAATTCATATAGTTATTTGGTTGATAAATCAAAATTTACACTAATGATTTTGTATTAGTTGTGAGGCTTAATATTAAGATAATAGTAATCTCAACGTTAAGGTATTATTTGTATTTTAAGGTTTTATATTAATTTTAATTTTAATATAAAAGTGATTTTTTTAAGGTGAACTACTGCAATTTTTCTAATCTACGAAACAAATAAAACAACCTCGAAAATACATATTAGATTATTAAATGATACCGTTTGTTTTATTAGTAGTAGGGACTCTCTGTCTCTGGATTTTTTTTTTAAATAAATAAAAATATTTATATATATATAATTTCTTACGGGTCAAGAGGGCAAAAGTGGGAAAAAAAACGGTAGCTACCTTGGGTCGGCGTACGGGAGCCAAATAACTATACTTCCCGTTTTCATGACGCAAAAGAAACACAAATTTCAACGATCCGTGGCATTTCAAATCAACCAATGAGAAGCAAGCATGGCACACGGATCGAGGCCTGATTCAAACAGTGAGCCGTTGAGACTCGAAGTCCACGCATTCTTTCCTAACGAACCGACCCTCTCTCTCTCTCTCTCTCTTTAAATAGTCCCTGTATTTTCACTTTCTTTTTCGTCCTGTTCGATTCTCTCTCTCTCCAAGTCTCTACCGCTTCTCTCTTCGTAAACCCTAGTTTTCCAGATCTTCTCGAATCTCTTAAGACTCGATGGCTCGTACCAAGCAAACCGCTCGCAAGTCCACCGGAGGAAAGGCCCCAAGGAAGCAGCTCGCCACCAAGGTCTGTCTTCTCCCCCGTGTTTTTGGTTTAATTAGGTTTTAGGTTTATTCTTGTGCAAGTTTCGAAAATCGAGAGTTTTCTGAAAAGTTTGATCGATGGATGTCGTGCTTTCAAACGAGTTCATATTATGCTCTTCCTCAAGAAATAGCCTGATATTTTCTTCGTTTGAAGTTTTGATCTAGATCTTGGATTAGGATTTAGGGCTTTTGTTATGGTTTGTGGGTATAATTATTTATGCAATGTTCTTGATTTGTGGGTTTCTGGATTTTTGTGTGTGAAGGCTGCGAGGAAATCTGCTCCGACCACCGGAGGAGTTAAGAAGCCTCATCGTTATCGTCCTGGAACCGTCGCTCTTCGGTAATAATTTTTTCCAGGTTTCGATTCTGAAGATTGGAAAACCTATCGAATGAACGAAGACGCTAACCCTATTTTGTTTTGAAACAGCGAGATCCGAAAATATCAGAAGAGTACGGAGCTTTTGATTCGCAAGCTGCCCTTCCAGCGCCTCGTGCGGGAAATTGCCCAAGATTTCAAGGTAAGATCTTGGTAAATTTTATTCCTCAAATCTGTTAGGTCTGAAATTTTTCTTGCATCTGATACTAATTAGTTGTTTGAATGAACAGACCGACTTGAGGTTCCAGAGTCACGCAGTCCTCGCTCTCCAGGAAGCGGCGGAGGCATATCTTGTGGGTCTCTTTGAGGATACCAATCTTTGTGCAATCCACGCAAAGCGCGTAACAATTATGCCGAAGGACATCCAGCTCGCCAGAAGAATCCGCGGCGAACGTGCTTAATGGTCTCGATTGGTGGTGGCTCTTCGATTATGATGTGGTTTAGAATTTTGAGGGTTTTTAATTAGGTCGTCTTTGTATAGAAGTTGCAAATCGTATAGTTGGAAGAAAATTTGTATCTTTGCGGTAAAGATAGATTTGATAATGGCAATTTTCTTTTTAGTTCCGTGTCAAATATGAGTAGTGTTTCCCAATTTGATTACGATTCTTGTTCATTGGAAAACTTGGCGGCTTGGCTTTGAATCTGATTTTCTTAGGATGGGGGAACCTAAAAGGATGCAAAATCAAAATGAGTTTTTGAGTTTGGTGCAAATGGGGGGGGTGGGGGGGTATCGTGCCCCTGGCCTTGTGGATTGGTCTTTAGGCCCATGAATTTGTCATGCCCGTTAAGAAGCGGATCAGCTTGAAATGTTGGTCCGAAATATGATATTTTCTTGAAACGTAAAAATGTATTGCAATTTCTAGCTATTACGCCCGTTTAGAGACTTACAAGCAGGCGAGCTTTGTTGTTGGGCTTTTATCAGCCCTATTGTCTAGCCGAATGAAGGTCGTTATCTTCTCGTGATTTTGATGTTTTTCATTGTGCACTCTCTCAAGGCCCATTGTTGATGTTTCTCGGTAGCGACTCTCTCAAGGCCCATTATGCGAATGAAAGCCCAGGATAGATGGCTGTTTTGTCGTGGTTGTGGTGATTCGTAGGAGGTTGACTCTGGTAGGACACAGAGCCGACCTTAAAGATGGGAATCTGGGAGCGTGTTTTTAAGTTTTGTTAATGCAGCCATATTCCGATGTCAGACAGACATTGAAAATTTTCAACGGTTCTTTCATTTTAAATTTTGAAGAAAAATAATCAATGCTGGACGAAACTAGCGGTCTATACTGGTAAATTGTAAAATTTAATTACGAAACATTTTTTATTTTCGTGATTAGAAACTTGTTATCTTTATTTATGTTATTAAGACCCAACTTAATAATTAGTAGCCGCGAGGGGGTTTTTCTTTGATTGGTGTAAAAAAAATAAATTAAATTTTGATTTTAAACCAAGGATTTCGAGAGCCAATCCATAGTATGAAGAAAAAGAAATTAAAAAAAAAAGAGAGAGAGAACAGGTATATGGGATTTTCGGATCACTTAATATTATCAAAGAAATAATTTGAAATCAAGTAACATTCCTCATATATAACTTGTAGTGGGCTTTTATACACACGTTATTAAGTTTATTAATCTGTACTGAATTTTTGAATTTATATTGTTAAAAAATAACATTTATATGTGTATGCGTGTGCGCATATTTTTTATTAAAAATAACATATATATATATATATATATATATATATATATATATATATATATATAACGACTTATAAACATTCTTTAATATGCAGCCGTGTAATAAGTATATAACGAACTATTCTTTCACCTTTTATTAGAAAAAGATAAACATTCTTCAAGTTACTAACTTGTCAAGTGGTAAAACTAGACTTTAGTCAAAAAGGCTTAACCCCCTGAAGGCGCAGTAAACCATAACCCAAGCCCAGTGTAGTTGGATCAGTTCCAGTTGAGGTCCAGCATGAACCCAATATAGGATAAATCGGGCCACTTTTGGGTGTGAGACTGCTCTAGCGTACAGTTGGTTTTTTTTTTTTTTTTTTTTTAATAAATAAATTCTAGCGTACAGTAAGAGGCAAGAGGTTAGCTTGTGAAATGATCAACAGTCTAGTTAGACCATTGTCTTTTACAGTAGATGACCTTGACTTTTGCAGCCAATTTTTCAAACACTAGGCTTAGCTATTGGGTCAGTGTAAATGGCCGCCCGATGGGTTGGGGTCTAAATTGTTGCTAGGCTTAACTAAGGCTGGGCCAGTCCAAGCTGTTTTTGTGGTCTTGCCCATGGCTCTGGCTCTTGGTAAGGGAGGGGTATGTTGAACTTGGGGTTGTGGAGGCTATGGAGGGCTTTGTCACAATTCAATTCTAGAGTAGTAAAATGTAGAGAGAGAAAGAAAGAAATTAGAGAGAGAAGATCCAGAAAGAGAGATAGAGAGAGAGCTAGAGATAGAGAGAGAGAAACAAAGAGAGATTTCATTACAATTCCATTCTATTGTTCGTTATATATATTAAATTACTATTTATACTATTTTTAATAATTAATATCACTATATGTTTAACCATTTCAGCTAATTAACTAATAATTCCACAATTAATCACTAACTCTTTTTACTAATCATGATTAACTATTAATTATTATGATTAATAGTTATTACAATACTTCTCTCCTTTAATAACATTATTATCCTTAAGGATGAGAAAACCAAGAATTGGGATTTGAATCCATCAATTTTAAACTAAAGTTTGCATTTATGTTAAAATATAAGATGATAAAAACGAATAATGGATGTAACTTGAATTACAATAAGAATAGTGGATAACGAAGTTTGAAAAAGACTTTTTTTGAACCTTTTTTTTTGTGAAGAATTTTTTCCGATGAACACCGAAAATTCAATCTTTGGAGAGATTAGTAAAAACTCACAATTAACAACTCTTTTCTTGGACATGCAAAACTCTTTTTTCTTAGACATTTGAAATGTTTCTCTCCTTAATCTTTCTTCACTATGAGTAAATAAAATGAGAGATTTAGAAAGTGATTCAATACTTTTTTTTTCATGAATTTTGGCGTTGTTTATTCTACCATTTGATTTATTATGATGATGTCTGATTTCTTTTCATTTTCCAGCTTTTTTTCCACTAAAGTTTTGATATTCTTATCAATATTAAACCTTTTCAATAGAATATTGAATTTGTCATCAAGATTTGCCATAAAAACATCTAATTTTTGATTTTATTTATCAATTTTTTTACTGATTTCTTTTATTTTCTTGTCAAAATGTGAATGAAATTTTTGTATTTTAATTTCTTGCCTTTTGAGATATTCTCCCATGGTTTCATACAAAACTTCTTCTTCAATGGTTTCATACCCAATTTCTTCTGTCATTTTTCAATTCTAATCAAGAATTCGTAAGCCAATTTGTCACAATCCAATTCTAGAATAGTAAAATATAGAGAAAGAAAAAAAGAAATTAGAGGGAGAAGATAGAGAAAGAGAGATAGAGAGTGAGAGATCAAGAGAGACAAAATAGAGATTTCATTACAATTCCATTCTATTCTTCATTACATATATTAAATTACTATTTATATTATTTTTACTTACTAATTACATTAACTACTTGACTATTTCACCTAACTAACTAATAACCTTAACCATTATGGTTAATAGCGGCTTAGTTTCCCTCAACTGGACCACTGGTCCTGGTTTGTGTTGTTGTTGGGTTTAGGCTCATTTAAGACACCCCCCCCAAAAAAAAAAAAGAAAAATGCCCATCCGATCAGTGATTGGTTAAGCACCCAAGTCATATCCACATCATGCGGTAGATTTTTGAGTTTAAATTATATACGGACTAATCTTTTAGAAGAGATTAATTAAAAAAGATGACAAATAGTTGTGAAACTGATAAGTAGTGTTTGTTTGATTGAACAGACAGATTTGAGTTTCCAGGGTGACGATGTCCTCGCTCTGCAGGAAGTGGCAGAGACATATCTTGTAGGTGTTTTTGAGGACACCAATCTCTGCACAATTCACGCAAAGAGGGCGACAGTTATGCCCAAGGAGATCCAGCTCGCCAGAAGGATCCATGGACAGTTTCCATGGCCTAGGTGGGTCATTCCTCCACAGGCGTCGAGAACTCTGATAAAAAGTTTGATGGCTGAATGCTTGCGAAAACAACCTTCTTGGAGCTCTACCGCAAATTAAAACCTCGGTTCACTATTTTCGATTCTAAATTTTTTTGGGGGATTTTAATTCTAAATTAATCAAAATTGGATGGATAAGTATAAGATGGGTGGGTGACCTTCGCTCCAAAAACCATATCCATGGAGGAGGGCCGTGAAAACATTTATTTTTGCAGCAAACATGGATTTAATAGCAGCTGTACCAATTAATGGGCCCTGTTGAATGGTTTAGCAATTTGCATTCTGGTTGAAGATTTGTATACTTCACCCAGTTACGACCGATGTGAACTCCTTGACAAGGAACCCTGCAACTCAAAACCCAAGCTTTCAATGTTTTTAGTGTACGAGAGAGAGAGAGAGAGAGAGAGAGAGTAATTCAATTTTGCTATCATATGCAACCCTACCATGTGATTGGTTATCTTGCTTCGCCTCGTCAACATCCCCATTACCCAATAGAGAGACAACGATTTATGTCAGGCCCTCGAGATCTTATTTTGCACAATGAGTAACACTATCTTTTTTTTCAAATTATACGTAATAAGTTTTTATTATTTGCAGTGCATATGATATACGCTGTTTCTTTATCGTTTGAGCCCAGCCTCAATGAATATTTAAAAATATTACATTATTGTCAAATATAGCTTTTAGATGCGATAAGATATGACTTATAATATTTTAAAATTTTTATAAATCTTTCCAATATCATCGTATCTGTTTTGTATGAATTTATAGTTTTTTTAATGCATGAAATTAAATTTTCTACTTTGCATGTTAAAATGATGTATTACCTTTTTAAAATGGAAAAGAATGTGGATAGGGATGAAGACTTGAAGGTAGCATCTTAAAAGATCTCCCTTGAGAAGTTGTTCAATAGGAGCTTGACGTGCAGGTGCCCATTGATGACTATTACGTGTCCAACCCCCCACCCCTTGCCTCTCCTTGCAATCACTTTTCATTGCAGCTATGCCCGTGAATTTTTGGACCTTTTATCATATTTTGTCTTTCTTCACCCGTGAACTCTACTTCAGCCAAGTTGTTTCATAGAACTGCAAAAGCTCCGCAATCAAATACAAACTCTGTCTTTTTAATTATTGCAACTCTCTTATGCAAGCAATGAAATGCATGAGAGAGAGAGAGAGAGAGAGAGATCCGTGGGCTGCAATATTCCCTAGACTTGTGCGCTATCAAAATTATGATCGCAAAGTTTTTTAACCCATACGGCGGGTGAGATTTGAAAATCTTTGTGTGAAATTGAAATTTTGACATCGTAGATAATGTATTGCGATAATTGAAGATGAATTTTATTTTTTTGTATGTATCTCTTCCCTTTTATTTCTTGGTGTCTTTGTCCACACAACGTACACGCAGACGAGTCGATAGGATTTTGATCGAGGGTTCTTCTTGAATCTAATAATATTAAAAACCCTTTTCTTAATTTGGTTGATCGAGTTCAAACCTTTGTTCTCCCTTCCGAATCATGTTCTCCATTATAAATAAAAACAAAAGAAAATTGATCTACTGTTATTATTACTGCCCTGTGCATGATTTGTCTGTGCAGCAAATCATGAGGAGTCAGACAAACACTACGTTAATGATTTATCAATGTTATCTTTTTCGTGTACACGTTCTTCATTTGTTTACATCAATCAATCATTTGTTATGGAAATGTTGCTTTTTCAAGAAAATCTCATTAAAGTATTGTAGCCAACACTTTCATTAATCACTTCTCGCTGATATAAAATTGGTTTTTTGTGGCTGCCAACTACAAATTTCACATCAAAAGAAATAAAAACTTCACGCCTCTGCTAATCGATCCAACATCAGTTCACTTTTTTTTTTCTTTAATAAAATAAGTACAACTTTCAAATGAAATAAAAATAAAAGTTTCATGGGCTAAAAAAAGGAAAATAACATTTCAAGGTAAGATGAAGCTGGGGGATAAATATTCACACTTAAGTATCACGATACCCTTATTTTGTTTTGAAAGAACAATGGTGTAACACAAATCATTAATATATATATATATATATATATTTTCTTTTTGGGTAAGTTCTATTGTAATTGAACCCAAATACCTGGACTAGGAATACCTTGGTGAACCACGTAGAACATATAGAATGCAGCTGGGGCAAGATTACCAGACCCTGGAGTTATCACCTGCATCTGAAAAATATTTTTTCCATTCAGTAATATTTTTCCTATTCCACTCAGTACCAATAACCTTTGACTCTGCGAAAATGAATGCGTAGTAAAGGACGGTGCCACCATAGTCACTGAAATAGCACTGGTATTTACTTGGCCCGCCAACGAGAACCTAACCAATAGGTTTTGCCCGTACCCGACTTGGGATTGGGTACGGGGCGATAAGATTTGTGGGCGCAAGTTGGATACTCCAGCGTTCAAATAATCCGGTGAAAATGCTTCCAAGCTCAATTCGGTTGGAAAAATCACATTGGTGAACTCATATTTTTTATGTGGGTTGCTTCCTCCAACGAGAACCTGACCGTCGCGTAGCAAAATGGCTGTAGAATGGTACGCCCTAGCAATGGTGGACGGGTTCTGGACCTCAAACCGGGACCCAACAGGGTTATCAGGTTGGTAAAGAACTGGGCTCAGAACCGCATTCCGACCCAACTCCCATCCGGCAGCACCATTCTGTACACCGTTAATGATCAAAACGTTGCCGTTTGGCAACAAAATCATGTCGCCCATGGTTCTAGGTATAGGCATAGTTTCCATGACCCAGCTCGGTGACGCGTCAGTGATTTTAATTCGTCCACATGTGTTGAGAGCAGTCATAAAGGTACCCTTCTGTGCTTTCAAATACGAATTTCTTGGGGCTCCACCGCAAATTAAGACTTCAGCTTCAACATTACCTGATTGCAAGTTCTTCAAAGGCAGCAAAACCGATGAACCCGTGCTCGGGTAATTCCTTGGGTCAGCACCCGGAATCTGCGGGTACGTTTTGACGACCACACCATTGTTATAATCGAGCAATATAGCTCGATTATTAGCAAAGATGAATAAATTCCCATCTACATTTAAATGTACAAATGGGTACAAATTGTTTTCCTGACTGGGGTCATTGGTTTCTGAAAGAAAAGATAAGTTGAATACGCCGCTAGTGGTAGCGGTTTTTGGGTAAAACTCGTAATTGAATTGTTTTCTGCCGCCGATAATAATTTGCCTTCCGTCGGGTAAAAGGTGGTTGGTAGCATACCAACGACGCGCGGTTAAACCGTTGGGAAACTCTTGCCAGTCACAAGTTGGGCAGGGCAAGACGACTCTTATATTCTTTTCCCCATCATTGTAACCGCCGGTCTGGACAAGGCGGCCATCAGGCATTGCGGAGCCAGAAGAGCACCACACGTCAGTCAAAACTTCAAGTGCTTGAAACGTGTTGGATACAACACTGTACTTGGCAGAGTGGGCGGTACAATCATGGGTCAAGGCCTGCTCATTGGGATCATCACGGCATTTCCCGTCAGGGAGAGAAAGATTGGATGGACCAAAGTCGGTTCGGTCGAAAATTATGACACTGTCATCGTACAATTGCTGTAAGTGCATTGCGCTTATGCCAATGCTCTTCTGCAGGAGCTGCCAACTTCCACCAGCCGCGTCGACCGCTGCGTTGCTGTGGTTGATAAGGAGCTGCCATACTAGGAAGCAAAGAATCAAACTTGTTAATCTTTCTTGACTCATTTTCTTATTATGTAGCTAGACTGTGCTGTGGGGGTGTGGAGTGGCTTCCAATTTGTAGTACTGTCGAGGCCGAGACCACTCTGACCTGGCCCACACGCACTTGACAGTCTTATATTGTCACGCCCCCGAGACCACGCAATAACCAGAAAGTTATCTCGATATACGGATAAAATCTCTCTATATATTGAGACTCCAAAAAATTACAAATCAATACAATAATTCTTTTAATACACAATCCATCCAGTCCGTCCCTGTACACACAAGCCCAAATCAGCACATAATTGGGAAGAAGATTCCTGTACATGCAACCATGCAGTATAGTCATTCCAATCAATCCATAGTTCTCAGAATTCTCAAAAGTAATTTCAAACAAAAGAATGAAGTCTCAAATCATAGTAGTAGAATTTTACTAACATTTGTCTGAAGAAAACAAACCAGTATCAGTAAAGCCCAAATGATATGAAATGTATAGAATTTCGTAAAATCGAAAGAAAGCATCGAAATTCAGCATATCAAACCAAATGTCCAATTCAAACAATAAGTTTTACCAAAAACGAAATTTAAAAGAAAATGAACGAGTTCCAAACAAACTCCAACATAAACTATGTAAGGATTCCATCAATACTTGTTCCTATATATGAAACAAGTATCAATTTAATTTGTACCAAAAGAATTATACAAATCTTTCTTTCCATAGATTTCAGATCAAACAAAAATAACCTTACTTTACTATAATACATAAACAAGTCAGCGGATAAATCTTTCCAAACTCGAATTGCTGCACAGACCTAAACTTCCTCTGAAAGATGTAAAAAAGAGGGGTGAGTATTGTGAATACTCAGTGAGTGGAGTGCAATGGTATAATTGTGTAATAAATGGGTGGTGAATGTGGGAGAGTCAAAATATATCTCATAAACAACACTTTATATATGTAAAAACATTTTCAATAAATCAAGATAATTAGCAAAGTATACATTCACATCAAATATTCTTTTAGAAAATCACAAGGGTCCCATCGAATCACTTCCGTCCTGGGTTTGGCCGAACCCAGACGAAAACCCGCCAAGGGGTTTTCCATTTCAGTATTTCAAAATACTACCCCTTCCTTGGCGTTGGGTTGTACCTTACTGTGGTGCAATTCAGATAGTCCGACGTGGCAGAGAAGAGGCCGCGTCTACCTCCCTTGCAATAAAACCCTAATCATGTCACCCCGTCGAGTCGCTCCATGGAGGGAATGACTATAACCATTACACTCGTGCACCATCATTTCACAAATATTCAAAACATATTCCGTGTGTCATGTTTCAACAAACAATTTCCAAGATCATACCAAGACATTCATGATAGCAAATATCTCATATTATATGGCACACAATCAGTTATAAATACAATAGATGCATACGTGATTCAAATGCTCACTTCAGACATCCCACAATCACAAAGAGTTATATAAATCATGTAAAAATCATTTATAAAAGAATTTAAAACCATTTTTACTCATTTACTACACAATGGACCATCCACTCACATCTAGGGAGGATATTCACTCCCTATTTCCATAAGTTTTCTAAAATGACTTATTTCAAATCTCCAAAAGGTCAACCTAGACCAATAATTCATAATTTCAATTCAGATACCAAGGAAAGCTATTCTTATCAACCCAACAAGTTTCTAATTTCATCTAACACGTTTCTTTCGTATTAATCAGCCTAAATTCGTGTAGAATTTAGACGTAACCTTAGAAATCACATATCAAATTTCAGAAAAATGCATTATCTTCAAATTCCACACATTTTCAGAGCATATACAAGCTCTCATTCTAAATTCAGACTAAACTCATTCAATTATCGAAAGAACTAGAATTTCTCTCACCTAGGGTTTCACAATTTGCAGTCCTATAACGTCCGTGTGCCATTCAATTTAGTCTGGGACCTGCAGTGCTTCTAGATCGAGCAAAGTTCAGTAATTAGGTTCAATCACCAAAAGAAATCGAAACCTTAGGATCAATAAATCAGAAATTCGCCTCACCTGCGTAGTGGAGAAATCGTTTCGAAGGTCTAGGATGGATGTTGGTTCGGGGCTTCAACGAAAACTGCAGAAGAACTATCGGCAGGGAGAGCAACGTCGTGCGCGAACAGGCAAGGGACAGAGTGAGAGAGCTCTGTTCTGTCGCACGCGAGAGAGAGAGAGAGAGAGAGATGATAGAGAGAGACAGAGAGTGACGATGGTGGTGGCGTGCGGCGGTGGACAGCGGTGGAGAGGGAGTCGCAGGAGAGTGAGAGACAGAGAGACATAGAGTGAGAGCAGCGAGCGAGAGGGAGATAGAGTTCGAGAGAGAGAGCACGAGAGAGAGAGTGATTAGGGCTTTCAAGCCCTAATTAAATCATGGGGACGCAGCATTTTGTCCTAAAAAGCTGCGTCTCCTCTCTCTCTCTCTCTCTCTCTCTTTTAATAAATAAAGATAAATAAGTATATATTTATACTCTCATCATATTAAAGTTCTAATTTACCAACAATAGAATACACTACGAATTTGCAACACGGGCGTTTTAATTATACAAAAAATTCCAATTCAAAACCCCAAAATCAAAAATTAATAAAATTTAAAATTTTTCATTATATTATAGAGACATTAACAAAAACTTCTAACACCGGATTTTTTGTGTTACAACACCTAACCCCCTAAAAACAAATTTCGTCATCAAAATTTCAAAATACAATTTATATATCAAAGAGTTGTGGATGTTGCTTCAGCATTGTTATTCGGTTTCCTAAGTCTGTTCTTTCACTTGGTTGTTTCTCCACAGTACTTTGACCATAGGAATCTGTTTGCTCCTTAACTGCTTGATTTTTCGATCAATGATTTTCACCGGTTGTACCTTAAAACTCAAATTTTCATTCAATTCTATTGGAGATGCTTCCAATATGTGTGAAGGATCCGGTAAATACTTTTTCAACATGAAAACGTGAAAAACATCATGGATCCTCTATAACTCCGGCGGTAATTCTAGCCAGTATGTCACTTGTCCAATCATTTCAAGAATTTTGAAGGGACCGATATAAAGAGATTTTAGTTTTTCTCGTTTCTGAAAACGGATTACGCCCTTCCAAGGAGATATCTTGAAAAACATTATATCTCATTTTTCAAACTCCAAAGGTCTCCTTCTCTTATCCGCACAGCTCTTTTGTCGATTTTGAATCCCCTTCATTCTTTCTCGAATCAACTTCACTTTTTCTTTAGTGGCCTCGATTATTTCTACACTTTCAATCTTTTTCTCTCCAACCTCGTCCCAACACAATGGGGTACGACACTTCCTTTCATAAAGGGCTTCATAAGGAGGCATCCCTATGTTAGCTTGATAACTGTTGCTGTAGGCAAATTCAACCAATGGAAGGTATTTATCCCAACCCCTTGAAAATCCATGACACATACCCTAAACATGTCTTCTAATGTTTGAATTGTACGCTCAGATTGCCCATCGGTTTGAGGATGGAAAGCAGTACTGAATTTCAGTTTAATCTCTAAGGACTCTTATAGCTTTGGCCAAAATCGAGAAGTGAATCGAGAATCATGATCCGATACAATGGACACCGGTACTCCGTGAAACCTTATAATCTCTTCAATGTACAACTTTACCAATCTTTTCAAAGAATAAGTGTTTTGAATCGGCAAGAAATGAGCTGATTTGGTGAGACGGTCTACAATCACCCATATGGCATCGTGACGGCTCGGAGTACATGGCAATTCCACTACGAAATCCATGGTGATATGTTCCCATTTCCATTCGGAATTTGTAGTGGTTGAAGTGTTCCTGCCGATTTCTGATGTTCGGCCTTGATTTGTTGGCATACAAGACACCTTGTCACAAATTCGGCTATCTCTCTCTTCATCCCATATTACCAATATGATTCTTTGATGGTTCGGTATATTTTGGTACTCTCCGGATGCATAGCATAGGCCGAGGAATGCACTTCTTCGAGTATAGCCTTCCGGAGATCTTCATTTTTCGGAATACATATTCATTTCCCATACTCTATAATTCCATCATCCCGAATCCGAAATTCACCAGCTTCCCCGGTTTGGATTTTCTCAACAATGTCCTTTAATTCATCATCGGTAGCCTGAAACTCCCGAATGCGATCCACCAACGTGGGTCTCACCACAAACTTGGCTAATAAAATACATTGATCATTTTTAGCCAACTCGACTCCAAGTGCTCGGAGTCCGACTAAATAAAAGAGATAAGAACTCCCTCGGAATGCCGTAGATGAGGATTTGTGGGTTAAAGTATTAGCAACAACATTCGCCTTCCCGGGGTGGTAATCAATCACCAAGTCATAGTCCTTAATCAGTTCTAACCACCTTCTTTATCTCAAATTGAGCTCCTTCTGAGTGAGCAATTATTTGAGACTCTTATGGTCGGTAAAGATCTTGCAAGTAACCCCATACAAATAATGCCGCCAAATCTTTAAGGCAAATACAATGACAGTTAACTCCAAATCATAAGTATGGTAGTTCATTTCATGCTTCTTCAGTTGGCGAAAAGTATAAGTAATCACCTTATCACCTTGTATTAGCACGCACCCTAATCCTTGCTTGCTAGCATTACTGTACACCACATAATCACTACCGCCTCTAATAGGGAGAGCAAGGATAGGAGCGGACGTCAACCTTTACTTAAACTCTCGAAAATCACCCTTACACTTTTCATCACATTCGAATTTGACTCTCTTCCGAATCAAATTTGTCATCAAAGCTGCTATCTTCGAGAATTCTTCTATGAATCTCCGATAATACTCTGCTAATCCGAGAAAATTTCTCACGTCGGTGACATTTTTAGGCTGCTCCCACTTCAGAATGACCTCCACTTTTCTTGGATCTACAAAAATCCCATCTTTGGAAACCACATGTCTTCAAAACCCAATCTCTCTTGTCAAAACTCGCATTTGGAGAACTTGGCATATAACTCCTTCTCCCTAAGAGTTTGCAAAATGACTCGGAGATGTTCAGAATGTTCCTCATTACTCTTGGAATACACCAAGATGTCGTCGATGAAGACTATGACAAATTTATCAAGATAGGGATGAAACACTAGATTCATGAGATCCATGAAAGCCGCATGAGCATTCGTCAACCCAAAGGGCATTTTCAAAAATTCATAGTACCCATAGCGCGTCCTAAATGCGGTCTTGCGAGTATCATCACCCTTGATTTTCAGCTGGTGGTAACCCGATCTCAAATCTATCTTTGATCGAAAAGATCATCAATTCTCGGAAGATGATATTTGTTCTTGATCGTTGCCTTATTGAGCTGTCAGTAGTCAATACATAATCGGAGAGTTCCGTCATTTTTCTTCACAAACAGAACTGGAGCACCCCAAGGCGAGATACTCGGTCTGATGAACCCTTTCTCTAACAACTCTTGGAGCTGAACCTTCAGTTCTTTCAACTCTGCGGGTGCCATTCGATAGGGAGGAATAGAAATTGGTGCGGTGCCAGGAATCAGATCTATTGTTAAATCAAATTCCCAGACCGGTGGCAACCCAGACAACTCTTCCAGAAAAACGTCCAGAAACTCATTTACCACAGAAACATCGTCCAGACTAGGGCTTCCCACTTTGGTATCAACAATATGAGCCAAATAAGCTTCACATCCTTTATGCACTAATCTCCATGCTTTAAGAGCTGAAATTACATAATTCGACAGTACTCGTCGTTTACCGGTGAATACAAGCAAGGGACATCTTGGCCTTCGGAATTCCACTTCCTTAGTGAAGCAGTTCACAGAAGTTCAGTGAAAATATAGCCAATCCATGCTTAGGATGACGTCAAAATCTTTCATTTCCAACGGAATCAAATTCGCCTCGAGAGTTACTTCATCGATTTTCACCTCACAAGACTTGTACATTGTATCCATAATCAAGTGTTCTCCTAAGAGTGTAATAACCAATAATTCTTCAACAAGTAAAACCAAAGGTCTATCAGAATGCCTGACAAACCCTGAACTCACAAAGGAATTATTAGCACATGCGCATAAACATCAAAAATTTTCATCGTACCTAAAAATATAAACCATAAACAAAATTGTATCATCCACATTCCTTAAGTCATAATCACAAACCATTAAATCACAATCATAAATCATTTGTCACATTTTCAAATTCAGAACTGAAAATTTATTAGAGATTACCTGTAACTATGTCAGGATTGACTTGGACTTCTTCATTAGTCATGGTGTAAATTCGAGTCTGAGTTCTAGATTGAGGGCATTGTGTGGGGGCAACTACAATATTACTTCCAGTGCCCATCCTCAGGATATTGCTAGTGGAAGGTGTAGAAACAATTGTCGGATCTCTTCTAAAACCGCTCGAGGGACCTCGAACTTGTCGGTTTTCTTGCCTTTCTACATTCAACTACGGACAAGAGTGCCGAAAGTGACCCTCCTTCCCATAATGATAACATCTTTTGGGTTTCCTGCACGGACCCGGGTGATGCCCCTTGCAAGTCAGGTAAATTTCTCCTCTGCCACCCCTGGTCCCTACTCCCATACCAACAATTCTGCTATGAGCACTTGGCCTAAAAGTTGATTGGCTTTGAGGAAGGTCAACCGACCTTAAAGCAGGTCCACCGCTTTGAAAGCCTATAGTTCTGTTCTTCTTAGAGCCTTGACCCGATATGAATCCGTCGGACCTCTTCTTTCCATGGTGATCCCTAACATTTCCCCTTTCGAGCACCATCTGTTCGGCCCTTAAAACCAACTGCAATACATTCTGGTACATGTGCTTATCCGTGACCGACATCATTTCTCGAATATTCAAATTCAAGCCATCCTCAAACTTGAAGCGTCGGTACTCTTCGGAGGTTATTAGCTCCGGTACAAATAAGGATAGGTTTCTAAATTTCGCCTTATATTCTGTTACGGACATATTTCCTTAGCGAAATCGAAGGAATTCTCTTCTCTTCAAATCCCGATCAAATCGGGTGTAGAACCTCTCGTCGAATTCCCTAAGGAAATCATGCCAAGTGAGAGGTGCAGCTGCTCTTTCATCTACTCCATCCCACCATGAGCTAGCATCGTCGTCTAACAATCTCACAGCTACCAGGAGCTTCAAACTATCCTCCATCCCCATATCCATTACAGCTTTTCTGATCTTCTTGATTTATTTCTTTGCCTCTACAGGATCACCAGATCCCGAGAAGATCTCATATCCCAGTTGCCTCGCTTCTTTGATTAGTTTGGACAACTGAACTGGGGAACGACTGATTGGTGTAGCAACCGGAGGAGGAGGTGCTGTGGGGTACTGGGTGCAGCAGCTGGCACTGAAGGAGGAACAGGTGGAGGGACTGAAGTCGTATGTGGAGCTTGGTATTGTGCTTCAAAAGTACTCCACCACTCCATTACTTGCTGAAGAGCGGCAATAGGAGGAGTCGAAATCTCGGTGGAAGGAGCCGGGTATGTGGAC
The DNA here is from genome assembly GCA_037126225.1 of Dillenia turbinata. NCBI lineage: Eukaryota > Viridiplantae > Streptophyta > Magnoliopsida > Dilleniales > Dilleniaceae > Dillenia > Dillenia turbinata. The sequence goes on from JBAMMX010000005.1 coordinate 2,237,335, forward strand.
GTCGAAGGAGGAAGAGCATGCAAGGACGACTCATCCTCATGCTTCGGTAGAAGAATCTCGTTCACATTCCTCATTCTTCTTCGTGGAGGCATAGTAGTCTATAAGACAAAAAACAATAATTAAGTCAAAGGGTTAAACGAATAATAATACTTAACCCCCTAAAAAGAATATTTCTAATTTCTTAAGAAATCCATGGAGGACTCTGTACATTCTCCGGAGACCTTTAAAATATCTAAACCTTTTAAAAAAAAATAAACGTTTCGAAGTCTTTAGAAAACTTTTGAGACATTTGGAAACATTTCAAAACTATCAAACCTTTAAAATCGTGAGCCTAAACTCTGATACTAATAAAGTTGTCACGTTCCGATCCTCGGATCGATCATGCAACAACCGACGTGTTATCTCAATATACGGACAGAACCTCCCCATATACCGAGACTCCGCAAGGTTATAAATCAGTACAACAATTTTTTCAATACACAATCCATCTAAAATAAGAAAACATATAAACAGCACACATGCAAATGATCCATCCGGTCTGTCCCTGTACACACAAGCCCACATCAGCACACATTTAGGGAGGGGGTTCCTGTACATGCAAGCATGCAGTATAGCCATCCCATCCAATCCATAGTTCTCAGAATTCTCAAAAGTAATTTCAAACAAAAGAATGAAGTCCCAAATTATAATAGTAGGATTTTACTAACACTTGCTTGAAGAAAACAAGTCAGCATCAGTGAAGTCTAAACGGTATGAGATGTACAGAATTTCGTAAAATCGAAAGAAAGTATCGAAATTCAGCATATCAAACAAAATGTCCCATTCAAACAATAAGTTTTACTAAAAATGGAATTTAAAAGAAAATGAACAAGTTCCAAACAAATTCTAACATAAACTATTTACGAAGTTCTATACATCTCAAAGCAAATGTCTCATTCAAATAATAAGTTTTACTAAAAATGAAATTTAAAAGAAAATGAACAAGTTCCAAACAAATTCCAACATAAACTATGTAAGGATTTCATAAATACTTGCTCCTATATATGAAACAAGTATCGATTTAATCCGTACCAAAAGAATTATACAAATCTTCCCTTCCATGGATTTCAGATCAAACCAAAATAACCTTACTTCACTATAATATTTAAACAAGTCAGCGGAAAAACCTTTTCAAACTCCAATTGATGTATAGACCTAAGCTTCCTCTAAAAGATGTAAAAGAGATGGGTGAATATTGAGAATACTCAGTGAGTAGAGTGTAATTGTATAATTGTGTAATAAATGAGTGGTGAATGTGAGAGAGTCAAAATATATCTCATAAACAACACTTTATAAATATAAAAGTATTTTCAATAAATCAAGATAATTCACAAAGTATGTATCCACATCAAAAATTCTTTTAGAAAATCACAAGGGTCCCATTGAAATCACTTTCATCCTGGGTTTTGCCAAACCCAGACGACAGCCCGACAAGAGGTTTTTCATTTCAGTATTTCAAAACACTACCCCCTTCCTTGGTGTTGGCTCGTACCTCATCGGGGTGCAATCTGGATAGTCTAACGTGACAGAGAAGAGGCCGCGTCTACCTCCCTCGTAATAAAACCCCAACCACGTCACCCCGTCGGGTCGCTCTGTGGAGGAAATTACTATAGCCATTACACTCGTGCACCATCATTTCACAAATATCCAAAACATATTCCATGTGTCATGTTTCAACAAACAATTTCCAAGATCATACCAAGACATTCATGATAGCAAATATCCTATATTATATGGCACACAATCAGTTATAAACACAATGGATGCATGCATGATTCAAATACTCATTTCGGACGTCCACGTCCCACAATCACAAAGAGGTATATAAATCATGTAAAAATCATTCAAAATCATTTATAAAAGAATTTAAAATCATTTTTGCTCATTTACTACATAATGGACCATCCACTCACATCTAGGGAGGGTATTCACTTCCTATTTCTATAAGTTTTCCAAAATGACTCATTTCAAGTCTCCAAAAGGTCAACCTAGACCAATAATTCACAATTTCAATTCAGATACCAAGGAAAACTATTCTAATCAACCCAATAAGTTTCTAATTTCATCTAACAAATTTCTTTCGTATTAATCAGCCTAAATTCATGTAGAATTTAGACGTAACCCTAGAAATCATATATCAAATTTCAGGAAAATGCATTCTTTTCAAATTTCACACATTTTCAGAGCATATTCAAGCTCTCATTCTAAATTCAAACCAAACTCATTCAATTATCGAAGGAACTAGAATTTTTCTCACTTAGGGTTTCACAATTTGCGATCCTATAGCATCCCTGCGCCATTCAATTCAGTCTGGGACTTGCATTGCTTCTAGACTGAAGTAAAATTCAGTAATTAGGTTCAATCACCAAAAGAAATCGAAACCCTAGAATCTATAAATCAGAAATTCACCTCACCTGCATTGTAGAGAAATCGCAGATTCGCCTAGGGTTTTCGAAGGTCTAGGATGGATGTTGGTTCGGGGCTTCAACGAAAATTACAGAAGGACTCTCGGTAGGGAGAGCAACGTCGTGTGCGAACAGGCGAGGGACAGAGTGAGAGAGCTCTGATCTGTCGCACGCGAGAGAGAGACAGAGAGTGATGACGGTGGTAGCATGCGGTGGTGGACAGCGGCGGAGAGGGAGTCGCAGGAGAGTGAGAAACAAAGAGACAGAGAGTGAGAGCAGTGAGCAAGAGGGAGGTAGAGTTCGAGAGAGAGAGCGAGAGAGAGAGATTAGGGCTTTCAAGCTCTAATTAAATCATGGGGACGTAACGTTTTGCTCCAAAACGCTGTATTTCCTCTCTCTCTCTCTCTTTTTAATAAATAAATAAAAATAAATATGTATATTTATACTCTCATCATATTAAAGTTCTAAATTTACCAACAATAGAATACACAACGAATTTATAATACGGGCGTTTTAATTATACCAAAAATTTCAATTCAAAACCCTAAAATCAAAAATCAATAAAATTTAAAATTTCTCATTATAGTATAGAGACATTAACAAAAACTTTTAACACCGGATTTTCAACATTACATATATAATTATATATTTCATTGGGGAATACTTGACATGGTGCATTTAACTTGTACAACAATTCGACTGTACATTAAACTGGCAATGACAGAATTTATTTAAAGACCAATATATTATAAGATGAATTAAATATTTTATAGAGTAAAAGTTTTATAATAGTTTCATAGTATATAGACATATTATTCATATAAATAATAGTTTCATAGGAAATATATGGATTTTGGTGTGCTTTGTGCTCTTACACAACGACAATTATTCTTATCATTGTTAATATTTTTATTTGTTTGTATTTATCTCTGTTGGTGCCATATCGTTTTCTTAACTGCTAAGAACATTATTCACAGATCATTTTTCTTCCCATACGGTGCGTGAGATTCTATGTGATGCCAAGATTATAGTTTTATTGTTTTCTTCCACACAAACTCACACACACATCATTCATAGCTCAATGTTCAGACTCTAAAAATTCTAAATAATCTTTCCACGCGCTCAACAATGGAAAGTGAGATGGAATTTTATATTTTATTATTATGTGAAAATGTGCAAGAAAGTGGTTCGACAGTGAAAACGTTGTTCTCAGATTTTCGGTTGCAACGAGTTTCAGCCATAAATAAATTCTAGGCTTTAATACATAAAGATAAGAATTTGAGGTAATACAAACACATTGGGTTGTGGTAAAACAGTTGCCCAAAAGAGTAGGGGTTTATTCAGAGGATAAAAACGTAAATGGTGTTACTTTGCATTTTCCTGCATGTCGTCTTCTGTTTTCGTCTCTCTCTCTCTCTCTCTCTCTCTCTCTCTCACGAGAACCTTAAAAAAGAAATTTATTTTATGCTGGGAATCAATGAGCGCCCCAGTTTTTGTTTGTAATGGTGTGCTTACTTTTGCTAGATAAACTTTCTGGTTGAGACATTTGCAGTGTTGTTTATAATAATTAAGACCCCACGTTGATGCGCCCTCCACTGTAATCCTAGCTTTAATCCTGAATTCCTTGTATGTTTCAGCTTCAAGTGGGCAACGGGTGGCCTACAATTTGCATCGTCCGTCTTTCTTTCTTTCTTCTTATTTTTTTTTTTTTTACATTTCTTTCTTTTTGTAAAAATATTTTTAAAAAGATGTACACATTTCATAATTCTAAAATCACGAACTGAAAATTTGACAAATTAAAATCACTCATAATAATATTTTAGTTAAATTATAATAATAAATTTATTCATAATAATTAAATTAAATATTTTATTGCGAGTAAAACTCATTATAATGACACTAGGAGGTTTAGCAAATATCGGGTATTCCCTCCTATATATATATATATATTGTTTCTATTTTCCTAGCCAACTAATTTATGACAATGACTGAAAATAGCAATATCTAAATTTCTCCGCGTGGAATGTATGTATGCATGGCAGACAGACACTTGCTTAGCCACTTTCACGCATGTCCATGTCCCGTGTCCGCTCAATTTGCATCTTCATCCATCTCAGAATTTTGATAAATCCATTGGACCGTCTACATTAAAGTCAATGACAAAAGAATTGAAAGCAATTTTCCATATCAAGCACGCCATTCAAATGAGGCCTCCTAAAAAAAAGATCTCGACTAGACTGAGACTCGAGAGCCGTGTGATTAACATCTTTGTCTTTCTTTAGGTTTTTTTTTTGGGGGGGGGGAATATAAATAGTTTAATATTTGAAAAAAGAAAAGAAAAACGATATAAATGGAATTATTTTAGAAAGATAAAAAATGTAGTAGGTGAGGGCTAGGTTGTTGTTTGTTTTGTTGTTTTACTCCTGAAAGAGAAAAAGAAAAAGAAATTGAACCAAAAGCGAAAGAAGAAAAATTGTAAGAAAAGAAATTTTTTATTGAAAAATTAATTTTGTTTCGATTACTTCGACAGTTTATGCCAATAAACACATTATTTCATGAATAAAACGTATTGAATAAATAAATATTAAAATTCTAATAATTTTGAAAACTGATAATACTCTTCCCAGATAGTTTTCCTGAATAAACCCAATAGAAAATGCATGGGAAAACAAGCATACTTAACCCCCCCCCCCGATTTGTTTATTTAGACATAAAAAATTGATTCAAAGAGAAACATAGGTCGTAAGACTTAGCTAAACAATTTTAAGAACCTATCTGTTCAAATTTAGGATAATTTCCAATTTTTAAGGTCATGTAAAGAGTGTTTCACTTGGTACATATATGCCCTTACTTTAGGTGCTTATTAGAAATCCGACCGGTTCATCAATAGAAACAGCTAGGGACAGATTTTGTAATTTGACTTTACCAAATAAAACCAAACAACATACTTGGACTTCTCCGATAAACTAACCTCTTCCAACATTCTCTCTTTCCACAAATATCATTCTTGTGTTTGCCGATTTTTAATAAATAGGTATTTAAACTCATCAAAAATATATTAAAATTAAATTAAAAATTTGTCCGGGCGAAATTTGATTCAGTTGTTTCGTCTGACACTATTTAAACCGGTATTTAAGTTCTCTTAATTTGGCGATAATTATACTAATGAAATTCATATGTGTTAATATAGTTATAAATTAAATTGAATATTTGATAAAATAAAGAGTAAAAACTCTTATAATTTAATATATTTTTTTGTATCTTTTATTAAAAAGCTACATAAATAATTTTTTTACTACAGTAACTAAAGAATATTTTTTTTTAGAATAATAGTTAACTATTCAATCAATTAGGGTATGTTTAGTTATGAAAAATAAGAATGTTTTCTAAAATATATTTTATAAGAAAATGAAATTGTATTCAAATATTATACTTTTCAATTTTTAGAAATAAAAAATAGTTTTAGGGTTGTTTTCTATTATTTTCTATTATAAATAAAATCCGTATTTTTTAAAATTTTTCAACTTTGTTAGACAAAATTAGAATAGAAAAATATGTATTTTTTTAATATATTTTCTAAATTTTCTAATTTTTTTTTAGAGATAAAAAGATATGAAAAAATAAAAAAAAAATTTACAACTAAACGCACCACTAGATTTTTTGAACACTTATTGGTTTTAATTAGAAAAACAAAACCAAAAAGCAACGCGATTTTGCTTTGCAACATTAGTTGTACGAAATCGTTTTCTCAACACGAAGTTTCTTGCTTTCTTCTAATGCTTGTCTTTGACATTCGATTCATAGACTTTGGACATACGTTACTGCATTATTATAGTGCCAGAATGTTGTTGGGATAATCCAAAATTCTGATCACACAATTTCTCTTACATTATCCCTAAAATGGTCACCAAATTCTGCAGCCACCAACCGATGGTTTTTGGATCATGTTCGTCCTAGGAACATCCTATTCCTAGTAGATAAGATTTACATAATTTAGTATTTTAAATTCAATATAAAGTGATTGAGGTCTGTCTTAATTTATCTCTATTCTGTTTGATTTTATTTTTAATTACAATTAAAAACTTTAATAAAAATAGAATTTTATAAGTGGAATCAAAATTTTCTTCTTCTTCTTCTTTTTTTTTTTTCAAAAAAGAATTCTATCTAATTTTTTTCTCTGTAGAAAAAAAAAATTTAATATTATTCATGACCCTAAACATGAATTCTGCAGAGGAAAAACCTTTTTCTTTATGGACTCCGCCAAGGCCAATGAGGAGAACTTTGCGGACAACATTGTACTTGAAAATAAGTTAAATGAAACTTTTTAAAGCCATTTCATTAACTTAGAAAAATGAGTAGTTAATATGGTCTTACATACATTCGACTCTGTAATCCTCGGGCATTCCCAATGAGACCATTTCGGAATATTATTGTTTCTTTAAAAGGTGATGAAGTTGCCCTTTCTAAAATTTAATCACCGGCGTAGGATCATTATGTCAATTATTATTTTCAATATCATAATGAATATTTATTCATAGTAAAATATCGGATTTGAAATATGATTACTGAGTTTATGAAATTATCGTTATAATATAGTTGAAATAATAGTGATTAAATATATGGAGTTTAGTTTATAAATTACTACCACAAAATAATTCAGACTTATTGTGAAGACAATGAACATCAATGTGTTCCCATTAAACTAACACCTCGGCGACGGCTAATCATTTCATTGTTATTCACATTACCTTGCAAAGCATCATTGTTTTTAATGTTAATGACATCAATGGTCTGTTGGAAAGCAAGATGTTTGGAAATATATAGCTGGCTAGGAAAATTGATTGAAAAAGAATACACGAGGGAGGTCGTCAATTATTATCCATGAAAAATGTCACCCATTGCATAATTTGGTTTTGGACCTTGTCAAGGCACATGGAGGATGACAATTACATGCCTTGGGGAAATTTCTTTGTCGCACACAATTGGCAACCAAACAATATTTATATTCACACCCCCTCTCCCCTCTCTCCCATCCACAATCTCCATTGGCAATGTCACTTGAGCTCATCCTTAAGAAAAGAAAAATCGTTAAACCCTATGATATTTCATGGCCTTGACCCGACAGGGAACTAAAGGGATTTTAAATCCCTTACGTTTTGGTCCTAAGTTCAAAATGTTTTGGAATTCTCTCCTTTATTGTCTACGACAGTAAAATCTCTGTTCTCTGTGCTTTTTATCTTCACATCTTTTACAACGTACAATGTGAAGGCTATGAGTATGATGTTTTCGCTACTAAAGACCAAAACAAATGCGTTGTATGTGAAATGTTGATGGAGGCAAACTCGTTCAAACCAACAGAGTTTGACGTTTGTGTCAGCACAAAGATTTTGCACAGAAATTTCCTTCTCTTCATTCCCCTTTCATCATATTAATTTCTTTTGGAAGTAATGGACGTTTTATGGTCCCATTTCACGGACCACCCCAATCTCCCACATGGTGCTCCTACTCTCATTTTCATTCTCTTACATAAGCCCACATTGCATTGAATGACTGCTGTCCTATATCGCCTTCTACTACCCACATTTTGAGTGACCCACAAAATTTTTTGATTCCATTGTAACAGCAACGTTATACATTTGAATCACACGATGCAATCCCTTCAATACTATCTCGTCATATTACACCATCATATCGTAAGATATATTAAATATAGTTGCTTAGGTTATAACTCTCCAAATTACAAGATTCTAAGTTGATTTTATTTCGATTACATGTTAAATGTTTGATAATTTTATTCTCTTAATCATTAACTTTGACCCAAATGGTCACTGAGGGAGCTTTAGATACTCACCATTAACTGAGAGAGGTCAAGAACTTGATCTATCACCCCTCAATCATCGGATCGACCACGTAACAACCGTCGCGTTATCTTGGCACACAAATAGAACCTTTTCATATACCGGAACTCCATAAGACTACAAATCAGTTCAACAATTCTTTCAATACACAATCAATCAAAAATAGGAAAAATCATATAACATACACATACAAAGGACCCATCTAGTCCGTCCCTGTATACACAGGCACACATCAGCACATAATTGGGGAGAGAGTACCTGTACATGCAAGCATGCAGTATGGTCATCCTAGCCATTTCAAAATTCTCAATATAAATAAAGCATTTAAAATACAAGAAATCCCCAAATCATAGTCGTAGAACTTTACTAACAATTGGCTGATGAAAATAAGCCAGCATCAATAAGGTCCAAATGGTATGAGATGTATAGAATTTCGTAAAATCGAAATAAAGTATCGAAATTCAACATTTCAAACCAAATGTCTCATTCAACCAATAAGTTTTACCAAAAATGAAATTTAAAAGAAAATGAATAAGTTTCAAACAAATTCCAACATAAACTATGTACGGATTTTATCAATACTTGCTCCTATATATGAAACAAATATCGATTTAATCCATACCAAAAAAATTATACAAATCTTTCATTCCATGGATTTCAGATCAAACCAAAATAACCTTACATCGCTATAATACCTAACACAAGTCGGCGGATAAACCTTCTCAAACTCCAATTTCTGTCGCAGGCCTAAATTTCCTCTGAAAAATGTTAAAGAGATGTGTGAGTATTATAAACACTCAGTGAGTGGAGTGCAATGATATAATTGTGTGATAAATAAGGGGTGAATGTTGGAGAGTTAAAATATATCTCAAACTACACTTTAGATATATCAAAGCATTTTCAGTAAATCAAGATAATTTACAAAATATGCATCCACATCAAGCATTTTTTCAGAAAATCACAAGGGTCCCATCGAAATCACTTCCGTCATGTGTTTGGTCGAACCAAGACGAAAGCCCGCCAAGAGATTTTCCATTTCAGTATTTCAAACACTACCTCATTCCTTGACGTTGACTCATACCTCACCACGGTGCAATCCGGATAGTCTGACGTGGCAGAGAAGAGGCCGCGTCTACCTCTCTCGCAATAAAACCCCATCCACGTCACCCTGTCGAGTCGCTCCGTGGAGGGAATGACTATAGCCATTACACTCGTGTACCATCATTTTACAATCATTCAAATTATAATCAATATGCCATGTTTTATCAAACAAATTCCAAATTCATGCTACAAGCATTTATAAATCAAGTATCCAATGCAAATAGCACAAATTCATTTATAATTACATAGGATGCATTCGTAATTCAAATTTCCATTTCAGACATCCTACAATCAAAAATAATTTCATATAAAACATGTACAAATCATTTAAAGTCATTTTACAAAAAAAATTTAAAACAATTTTGCTCATTTACTACACAATGGACCATCCAGTCACCTATAGGGAGGGTATCCACTCCCTACACCCTTATCAATACTCAAGAAATCTGTTTTCAAGCTCCAAAGGATTATTCTAAATCAACAATAACAATTCTCAAATCATTTCTCCTTCAAATTCAAGGGTTCACAAACTTTCCTAATTTTCAAACAATTTTTTCCAATTTCCTTAAATTAACATAGCCTTCGTTCTTCTAATTTTTCTAATTCATAAATATACATTCCAATTCTACCAATTACACCTCATTTTCCATTTCAGGTAAGATCATATTTACACGTACATTTCATGAAGATGAAGTTAATAAGATCTCCCAATTCAAATACCAAATTATAATTTATTCCACAACCCTAGAGCTATTGTCAGAAATCAGTCCATTACCTGCGCAGAGAAGTGCAGATTCACGAAGACCTAGGGTTTTTGCATGTCTAACTTCTGTGCACCTACAACTTAGTCCGAAACCTGCAGTGCTTCTAAACCGAAGCAAAGTTTAGTATTTAGGTTTAATCACCAAAAGAATCAAAACCCCTAACCTATTGACCAACAATTGGCCCTTACCTCTGCAGTGGAGGAATCGTAGGTTCGGCCTAGGGCTTCTCGAATATCCAATGAGCATTGATCTAGGACAGGTTACCGAAGAGGAATGCTCGCACAGAGCATCGCACGAGCGAGGGAGAGAATGAGAGGACTCTATCGCACGTAAGAGAGAGAAAAGAGGAGTTCTGTCGTGAGAGAGAGGAAATAGAGAGAGTGTTGTGGGGAGAATAGAGAAACTGAGAGTGAGAGCGACGAGCGAGAGTTCGAGAGAGTTCGAGAGAGAGAGCAGGGAGTGAGAGAGATTAGGGCTTTCAGCCCTAATCGAATTGAGGGGAGGGGAGACGCGACGTTTTGGGATAAAACGCTGCGTCTCTCCAGTTTCTCACCCTCTTTTTTTATATTTAAATAATAATTATACATTCATATATATATATATATATATATATTCATATTCACTTTTCATTAATTTTAAATTTCATAAAAATGAGATTCACTACGAATCGTGGGCACGACATTTTATATATATCTAAAATTCCAATTTAATACCCCCAAATCAAAAATCAATAAAATTTATAATTTTCTTTTATAATTACTAAGATATTTTATAAAATATTTCTAATAACGAATTTTCGGTATTACATAATCTCCCTCCACTTCATTGCCCTGCCATGTCTATGTACATACGCGGTTTTAGAAAGTGAAATGGTAACTACGAACCCATGTGCCTGGATATACAAGAATAACAATTTGATAAAGTCAAGTTAGCGATTTGAAGCCCCTTGTTGAGCCAGCAAAACCACAGCTTCATTGAGAAGGACTAAGATGCTAATCCATAGCAAGGAACAAAGTGCCCCAACTTCGTCATTTTCCGAAAATTAAGTCCACCTCAATCGCTTACTATATATATATATATATATATTTAGTATAAGAAAATATAGTTAAATAAAATTAAATCAGAAAAAAAAAATAAAAATAAAGAAACTCTATCACTTAAACTATCCCTTAACGATTCAATCGTTTACTATATTGGGCGTGGGAGTAGGGGCTTCTAGGCATGGGACCCAAAAGCTCTTCTTTAAGCTTTGGCCCAAAACAATTCAACAACCCAGATGGGTCGCTTCCCATCATGAGCAAAAGTTTTAGATCACTTTGTCCATAGTAGCCCAAAACTTCAGAAAAAGTTCAAAGCTAATCAACTTACGGCTTCTTAAATCGTATCAATTTAGTTCCTGTCATGTCAATTGAATTTTAAAGCACTAGATTTTCAGCATTTGGAATTGTGATTGAACTTTGATATCTCCTGATCCCAATCTAAGCATTCAGAAGTAATGGGTCGCAATCGCACGCTACTAGTTTCTTTTTTCTTTTTAATATATAGAGACATTCGAATCCAAACTTATTATAAAGATAATAAAAAAGTGTGACACTTGAGATAAAATTCATCGGCACACTACTAGTTTCTTATGACTCTTCCAAAGAGAGGAAATAATACCACAAAAGTGTGACAAGCAACAAATGTGAAGGATGGACTGTTTTTGGTGTTTCAAATTTTGTAGCCTCGGACTTGGAAGACTGGATCAGAAAGGGAAAATATTAGGATGATTTGCTAGTTAATTGTCTCGGCCAAGCCATATCATGATATAAGACAATTCTTAATCAGACGGGGAGTCAAGGTCTCAATGTGGTCCATTGGAGGAAGCGTGACAGAAATGAAAAGTGAAACCGCAAAGGCAAGATTTTTGTACAACCTTTAAGACGTAGTGCCCAACCATGGGGGTAGGAAGGATTTTATTCTTCTCAATCATGTCATCATACGAGTTGACATCATGTCATCATACAAGTATGTTAACGGACAATTTAATAGATAAACATGTTAAATCTTTTAATTAAATTTTAGGTTTAAAACTTAAAAATAAAAAAAATTAAATTGAAAGAACTCTCCTCTAAATTGGGTCTAATAACGTTCGAATCGAATTAATCAGAATATGATTTCAGATACTAATTAATTATACTCAAAAAAAGGTGATCGTGCAGCATGTCCTCATGGCCCAACACATAGCTTTCATCGAGAAGAATGGATAAATTATACAGATTATAATAATTATTAAGATTACAAAGAAACAACATATTTACAAACAAAGGTTTCAAACAAACGTCTCCAAAATTTATACCAGCATATAGTCTGGAAAATTCAATTCCAAGTATAATTAAGCATTTAGTCACCGAGTTAGACATGGTACAACCATAAACAACGAACAGATGCAAAGAACAGGACACCAATTCAAAGTTAGCAGCATATTTATTCAAAATATGTGAAAGAATTCGAAAAGTCTCATAAAAGCACATTAGAGTCAGCAGCAACTTTTCTAAATTGTCGCCATGTCGGTGTGTCTGCTTCGTGTGTTACTTCAGAACTTTGTAGTTTCTGGAAATTGCTATTTTACAAGTTAAAATGATGTTATACTTTTTTAAAATGGAAAAATAGTATTGTCAAGGGTGAAGACTTGAAGGTAGTAATTGGAGGATTACAAGATATGCCCTGAGAGAGGTTGTTGTTTAATAGGACTTTGACGTCCGAGTGACACTGATGGCTATTACTCGTCCATGCCCCCCTGGCTGCCGGGGGGGCCATCCCTGATCATATTTTGTCATTCTCAGCCGTGAATAATACTGGTTAACCCACAACATTCTGTTGCTAATTATTTAGAACTCTCTTACGCTTCAGAATCCCCAAAGCAATGACTGCCCGAGAGAATGAGAGAGGGAGAGGGAGAGGAAGAGATCCATGAGCTCTAATATTCCCCCAGACCTTATACACCACCAAAATTATGATGACGAACATAAGGGTGATAACTAAAGATCTTTTTGTGGGAACTTGAAATTCACATTTTTTGTGATTGAAGACGACTTTGCACATGCATCTCTCTTCCCTATCTCATTAACACCAGTTCTAATGTAATTTTTAACCCGGTGCATCACTTGGACTGCACACTACGAACCACGAAGGAGTAGATTGTTTGGTCTAATTTTTTTTAATAAAAGTTCTTATTTTTATTTATAAATTAATGTAGAAAATAAGAGATTTAAAATTAAATGATAAAACGTTTATCAATTTTACTTAAAAAATTCTTCTCTCAAGTAGATTGTTTGGCAAAATAATTTATATGAACTTCAATATTTAATAAAATCACAATAAATGACAGTTGATGTTAAAATTTCATAAATAATTTTAAAATATAAATAAATATTTAAATTCTTAAATATTCTAAAATATTCATAAATATTAAAAGTTGATACATTTTTAAGAGACAATTTCATAAATACTTGAATTATACATATATGTGACAAAATATTTTAGCTATTCATAAAAAATATTCATAAATATTTAAAAATATTTTTATTTATATATGTGAAAAAATTATAACATTTAAAATAATTAAGAATAATATTGTCAAATTGTAGAAGGATCTTCTATATAGCTGATCCCATTGAATAAAATAAAGACTTGATTGTTGTTGTTTGTGTTAAAAATTATTTTATGGATAAAAAAAAGAAAAAAGCTCTTCTAAGAGTCTTCTCTTTTTTATTTTTTTCATAAAAAAAATAATAATAATTTTTTAAACAATTTTTGAAAATCTATTAACCTAACTTTTAGTTTGAATTAAAAGTTAAACAAAAGACATACAAACTATACATTAATTTTTTATCCAACTTATCTTTTTCGTGCCTACTTGTATCATTTGTTTACATCAATCAATCATATGCCATGAAAACATTTCGTTCAAGAAAATCTCATAGGAACATTATACGTATCATTTCCGGCTGAAAATAAAATTATTTTTTTGGGTTGCCAACTTGAAATTTCACATCAACTTCACACCTTTTTCAATCAATACTTCACACTTCTTTTTCCTTTATTAAAATGGGTACAACTTTCAAATGATTTTAAAAACAAATAAAATAAAATAAAATAACCAAACACAACACAACAACAAAGTACAATTTCAAGGTAAGCTGAGGAATGGTGGAGGGGGAGAGATACATATTCACGCATTAGATCTCCCCATCCTTATTTTGTTTTGAAATAACAATCCTGTAAAATATTTTTCTTTTTTTTTTCCATGTAATTGTCTTTCTTTTTGTGTAATTCTATTTTAATTGAACCCAAATACCCGGGCTGGGAATACCTTGGTGAACCACATATATCATATAGAATGCAGCTGGGGCAAGATTGCCTGAGCCGGGAGTTATCACTTCCACCCGATAAGTATTTTTGGCAACCGGTACTGCTTTACCTATGCCGTTTAGTACCAACAGTCTCTGACTCTGTGAGAATGAATGCGTGGAAAATGATGGTGCCACCAGAGTCACTGAAACTGCATTTGCATTTAGTGGACCCGCCAACCAAAACCGAACCGCTAATTTCAGTCCGTACCCGATTTGGGATTGGGTTTGCGGCACTAGGATCCGCGGGCGTATGTAGGCTACTCCAGCACTCAAATAGTCGGGTGAAAATGCTTCCAAACTCAATTCAGTTGGGAAAATTACATTTCTGAACTCATATTTTTCATGTGGGTTGCTTCCTCCAACGAGAACCCGACCGTCACGCAGCAAGATTGCTGAAGAATGGTATGCCCTAGCAATGGTAGATGGATTTTGGACCTCAAATCGAGACCCGACCCGGTTATCAGGCTTGTAAAGAACCGGGTTGAGAACCGCATTCCGACCCAACTCCCATCCGGCAACACCATTCTGTACACCGTTAATAATCAATACGTTGCCGTTTGGCAACAAAATCATGTCACCCATGGTTCTTGCTATGGGCATGGTTTCCATGACCCATCTTGGTGATGGGTCGGTGATTTTAATTCTTCCACATGTGTTGAGAGCCTTGAGAAAATTACCTCTCAGTGCTCGCAAAAACGAATTTCTCGGAGCTCCACCGCAAATCAAGACCTCAGCTTGAACATTACCCGATTGCAAGTTCTTCAAGGGCAGCAAAACTGATGAACCTGTGCTCGGGTAGTTCCTCGGGTCACCACCGGGAATCTGCGGGTACGTTTTTACCACCACGCCCTTCTTATAATTGAACAATATGGCTCGATTGTTAGCAAAGATGAATAAATTCCCGTCTACATTTAAATGGACAAAGGGATACAAGTTGTTTTCCTGATTCAGGTCATTGGTTTGTGAAAGAAAAGGTAAGTTGTAAACGCCGCTGGTGGCGGGGGTTTTTGGGTAAAACTCGTAATTGAATTCTCTTCTGCCACCGATAATAATTTGCCTTCCGTCCGGCAAAAGTTGGTTGGTAGCATACCAACGAGGCGCTGCTAATCCGTTAGAAATCTCTTGCCAATCGCAGGTTTGGCAGGGAAAGATGACTCTAATCTTCTTTTCCCCATCATTAAACCCGCCACTCTGGACTAGGCGGCCATCAGGCATTGCCGCGCCAGAAGAGCACCACACGTCGGTCAAAACTTCAAGTGCATTAAACGTGTTGGATACAACGTTGTACTTGGCAGAGTGGGCAGTACAGTCATGGGTCAGGGACTGGTCATGGGGATCATTACGGCATTTTCCAGCGGGGAGAGGGAGTTTGGATGGACCGAAGTCCGTTCTGTCGAAGATTATGACACTGTCGTCGTGCAATTGCTGCATATGCATTGCACTAATGCCAATACTCTTCTGTAATAACTGCCAACTTCCACCGGCTGCATTGACCGCTGCACTGCGGTGGTGGATAAGGACGAGGAGCTGCCATACTAGGAAGCAATGAATCAACCTTGTTGATCTTCCTTGACTCATTTGTGCTTTTGTTTGTTTTTTTATTAAGCCTTCTTGAAGCTCTTTTTTTTTTCCCTTTTTTCTTTTTTTTTTTTGGGGGGGGTAGTGTTTATTGGTTTCTCAAGGGAAGAATACTCTGCCCAGAGAGAGACAGAGATGGAAATCGAAGCCGCCGCAGCTTTTGTTTTTTGGAAGTTGGCGCGGGGTGGTGTGGTGTGTCGCTGGTGCTCTTGCTCGTCCGATTTATATTACTGTCGAAGCCGAGACGGCTCTGACCTAGCCCACACGCGCGAAAGCGTGTGATGACCGGTCATTGGATAATATGCATTTGTATATTTATGTGAGAATATTTGAAATTGGAGGTTGAATAGTATTTAAGTTGAGATGAGTGATAGATTTATTTAAAAATTAATTATATAATATGAACTAAATATTTTATATCAAGTGAAAGTGATAGATTTATTTAAAAATTAATTATATAATATAAACTAAATATTTTATATCAAGTGAAAATCATACGATAGTTTCCTCAAATATAGTTTTATTAATTAAGAAAACATATGGTTTTTGGCTGTGCTTTGTGCCATTAAACAATTGACAATTATTATTATCATTGTTAATATTTTTATGTATGTTAGTATTTTTTTTTTCTCTGTTGGTCATATATCATTTTCTTTACAGCTAAGTGTGAGACTTTATTTCTTCTAACATGGGGTGGTATAATATAATTTAAATTTAGTATTTGTTTAAACTAGTTTTAATATGCATACTTGTATAGTAATTGGCATAAGGCTTTTTCTTTTCTACTGTTTGTACTCCAATCAAGTCATTGAGTTGGCATTGTAAAATGAATTTTCTCCTGCGGAGATATACCTGCATTTATTTAATATTTTCAATTGCCTATTTTTCTAAAATTCTCCTACATTCTATTATTTTATATCTTAATATTTTAAATGTGTATTAAATATTTAAAAAAAGTTTTTAAAATGAAAAGAGAAAGAAATATAAGTTAATAATAGAATGAATATTTAAGACCGATATATAGTAACCATTTAGCAGTTTAAAATATAGATAAAGTTCTACCGTAAAACGATTATATATTTTCTCATTCAGTTAATTAAAAGAAAAATTGTCTTGCCCCAAAAAGAAAAGACTTAATTAAGAGGAATGTCTAAGCTTTTGTATCAAAGCAACTATCTAAATTCCTCTATGAAAGTGAATATCCGTATATAGAATAAAATATGTATCTGGGGTTGCCCCTATTCATGGTTGACTGTGTGAATTAATGTCTCGCCACTCATTTTCATTTTGGTGTAATTCACATTCTTTTTCACTTTCCTGCATGTAAAAGAATCTAAGTGTCATCTTCTGTTTTCTTCTCTCTCACAAATACACTTTTTCGACCTCGTTAACCAAACCCCGTGCCTCTGACATTTGGTTATTGCTTATTACAGATGACCCTCGCTCATCAGTTGCCCATATGTTTTTAGTTTTATGTTTAAGCCAGAATATCTCATATATGTCAGCCTCAAGTGGCCCACGTCTGGC